>JAOWAW010104537.1:1351-26442 GCA_028565695.1 Nicola tetela
CCTTGTCCACTGCCTCTTCCTCCACCTTGTCCACCACCTCTTCCTCTGCCTTGTCCACGGCCTCTTCCTCTGCCACATCGTCCTGCAAGGCCTCCTTGCACGGTGAATTCATTCTCCAGCTCATCACTCGATGAACTGTTGAGCCCTCCATCAAAAATTTCACCACTTGACTGGTCACTCTTGCTGCTTGAAAATTCAAGAAGGTGCTCATCCAGATGTTCTTCCTTCGAAGAGGACGAAACATTAATGTCCGATGAGTCCAGATCATTATTGATGTTGCCAAAAGGCTCTCCAGCGGCATCAAGCTTGTCAATGAAAGCAAGCACTTCCTGTGCATTCATACCAGAAAGACGCCAGGAGAATGAGCGAATGTGAACTTTCAACCGCAAAAACTCCAGAAAGTTGACTAGCACCAACCCAAGAAACCTGTTTCTCCTTTGTGAAGGCCTTTGTAGTGCATGTGGCAAGTTTTGTTGCTTAGTGAACAAGATTAAGGGAACTAGAAGCAGAAAAGCTCCAATGGTGAAAATCGATTGAAATCGATCGATGGGATCCCAAAGGGTTAATGGTGCCGAAACTGAAATGATGACCAACAGTATGTCTTTCTTTGCATATTTCATCTGTCAAGCTGTGATTGGGTATGGCAGTTTTGGTTCTGGTATTTTGTCCTTCCTTGTACTGTCCTTGAACATATGAAGTCAGACCATGCTGAAAAAGCAGACATCCAGCCATGACCTCAGGTTACTTTTGTGGTAAGTTGATCTTCATTGGATAAGGGCGTGACGTGTTTTTTTTTTTGTTTCTTGTCCAAAAAATCTCGAAAATCAATGTGAGAGGGAGGAAAAAACACAAACACCCCCAAAAACACAAGTCCAGCTGCAAGCAATGCATGTGAAATTCATAACACACATGTGCACACATGCATAAACATGCACCTTTTCTAAATTGTGTTTGCATGTGCACTAGTGCTTAAACGAATGGCATTTTTATCGAATCGAATATTTGGTTTGAAAACCAAACGAATCCCGATTTGACAGTAACACAGACTCGAACACTAGAAATTCTAACCATCATTTATTAGTTAAATCAGAAAAGAGTTGGCCAGGTAGTTCACATTCATACATTCATGCAAAGTTTACAGATCTGGGGGGGGGGCAGGTTTTCTGCAAAATTAACTTCATCCTGAGTGACCTCAATCAGCCCCTTCCCTTCTGAGCTTCCTGAGCTGAATGAAACCTTCCAACTATTGTTGAGGAAGACTAGTGCATTGACATTGGAAGGCAGGAGAGATGCTCTTTTCTTGGTGATGAGATTGCCAGCAGCAGAGAAGATCCTCTCTGCTGGTGTGCAGAGAACTTTCCACGCAAGTTCAGCAACTCAGGGGAAGCGAAACTTGTTTTGCTGCCACCACAATGGGTCCTCTGTTCTTCCTAGCAGCAGTTCAGAAAAGTAATGGCTGACCTCATCTTCAGCTTTGGCATTCTCATTAGGCTCATCTGCACCAAACAGGTCGTCTTAGCTTGTCCCAATCTTTACCCGCTTTGCAGGAGGCTCAGCAGTTTCCACGTTCTCCTCGACTGCAGATGTACATTTTTCCACAATGGCCTTCATAGCTACCTCTCGCTTGCTGGCAGATAGAAAGGACATGTTCTTGAAGCGAGGGTCTAACGCTGCAGCAAGCACAGGGAGTGATTCCATGTTCAAGCTGTCCAACTGCCATCAAGTAGTGAGATCTGCTGCTTTGAACTTGAACTGCTGCACGGCCTTCTTTTCCCTTCTCCCCTCTGTCAATTTTTTCCACAAGTTGATCACAATGGGTAGAGCACATGAGAGTGAAATATTATTCTCCGCTGAGAGGAACGTTGTTGCAGCCTTGAAGGGCTTCAAGGCGTCCATACTTCAGATCGCTTGTTAGAAGACATGACGAAACTTCACCAAAACCAGGCAAAGAAATTGGCAAAACTGCATTCAAAACTGCATACAGCGTTGTGGCCCAGCAGTTCTATGACCTACGATGTAACTACTACAGGTACATGTACCACTTCTACTACTCATTGTAAGGTAACATACTCAACGTAGTCTACATGTAGATCTACTTGACTCGTGCCTCGCGAATGTCAGCTGAGGATGCATTGCGTTTGTGGTCAACAGGAAGTGATGCGTGACAGTCGCAGCTGACTGCATGCAAGGCACGGATTTTGGTGGCGTACCCACACTCTACCCAAACCCATCACAGTCAATATTCGTTTGATTCGCCACAGGACCATTTGAATATGAGTAGAACAAACGAATATTCGAATCTATTGCCATTCGTTTGAGCACTAAGGCCTCAGTCACACGGCGGCAGAAATTTTGATTATGAATCGGCATCCGGGCTCAGCCGATGATGAATCACGGTCACATGCAGCGTTTTGGCTGCACTGGGCTGTGGCCAAGGTGCGTCGGAATATAATGTAATTAATTCAGTTACCATAGAAATCTCATAGAAATACCGTATGCATGGTTACGACGCGAGGATTCCAATTGCAATGATCGATCTGGTGGTGGGAATTTTTAATCTTCGCAGAACTAGTCCTCTTCACCTACCTTGCCTTGCTGATAGTATCAGCTAGCTGGTCACTACACGAGCCGGTTTTCTGTTGAATCTACAGTTATTTCCTCAGTAGTATTAGCTGTTAGTAGGTATGGCACTGACAAGGAGGCAAGTGGAACGAATAGTCCATGCCCTTCTCTTTACGAATCAGGCGCTTTTGTCTCTTCTGTGTTCTTCGGTTTTCGCTGGGGAAGAGCCCGTCTTCGTTGTGTCACGCAGGTTTCAACACTGGCTACCACATCTGATAGAGGGCTCCAACGGTTGTGTCAGTAGCATGAGCTTAAGGGTGATGATCCTTTCTCATCCGCTCTTTTTCATACCCTCTGTTGTATGCGCAGATCAAGACACTTTTGGGCAGCACCCCATACTGGTGGCATATGGGAACATGAATTTCTTGGGACATTTTGTGCAATTGGTGTCATGTTCCCTGACTGGGAGGACAGACAATATGTCCAACACCTTCGTCTGATGAAAACTGCTTTTTGGAGGCTTCATAGTAAATATGGAGATAGCTTGGAGAAGAAAACAACTACGATGCAGTGTCCCATACCGTCATACAAACGCCTGGCTATAACTGTACACTGGTGTGCACATGGATTATCATGTTCACAACTTGCGCTGCTGTGTGCTATTGGGAAATCAATGGCAATCAAGATCGTTCACTCTGTTGTTGATGCTCTCTTAGATCGACTTTCCAAGGACACCATTCGTTTTCCTTCTGGCTCAGAGCTTCGCCAAGTGATGATGGATTTTGAAGACTTGGCTGATCTTCCTTGCCATGCTGGTGCCATTGATGGCACCTTCATGCCAATAAGAAAGCCGTCATTACGGTGACTATTATTGGTGCTACACACACTTTACAGCAATTATTGTTGCTGTCGTGGATGCCAGAGGAATTTTTACCTATATTAAGTCAGGTACCCCTGGTTCTGTAGGTGATTCTGCTGTGTTCACCTCTTCACGCCTTGCTAGGAAGATAGAGCCTGGTGATTGGCTGTCTATGCCTCCAAGAAATGTGTGTGGCTGCCCTATGCTGCCATATCTTGTGGCAGATACAGCATTTGCCCTTGGGCCAAGGATAGTAAAATGTTATAATGAGCCGTCTAATCGCCAGCAGGAGGCCTTTAATTCATGTGTTATTCGTACATGCCAAGTTGTGGAGCAGACCTTTGAGTCTCTCAAGGCAAGGTTTAATATACTGGCCAAGAACCAGTAAAATAACCCAAAGTTTGCTGCTGATGTGTCCATGTTCTGCTGCTCTCTCAACAATATTTGTGAAAGGTGGAAATGCCTATTTGAGAAGACATGGTGTGTGGACAACGCAAAGTATGCGAAGCAGCAAAGCAATGGCGCAATGGATCATGGTACGGATGCTCAGGGTGAGGCTGTGTGAAATGCTGTGGCTGACCATGTTCAGAGCAGCATTCCTTTCTTAATGGTCTAGCTATTCATATGTAAACATTCATATCTATTACAGTATTGATGGCTAGTACAAGTTACTGTAAATTGGTAGTACATGTATAAGAGTCCTGCAGAGTTGCTTCCATAGCCTCTCAAAGTCCAAGTTGGTGTCACATGATTTTTGTTTCTTTGTTCCACCAGTTGCTGCTCTCCTGTGGGATAGATTTAAGTTACAGCATGGCATTTGCTTGAGAGAGCACTGTTCTGTGAATGTGTGTGTGTGTGTGGGGGGGGGGGGTGGTTGTTCAATACATATTTGCATCATTTTCAATAAAGTCAATGCTTGAAGACTTAAAAATTTGCAATTGGTTTTGAGAGATGTAAGAGAAAGACAAAAAGTACCTCAGGAAAAAAGTGGTTGGTATCATGTTCTACTCACATTGTTTTTATTTGCCTATGTGTAAAAAAAAATTAAAAAGCTTGCGTAAAATGTGTTGGTGGTCAAATAGAGTTATAAAATGTTTCACTCTTTGTCTGCCCTAGCTAGTATAATGCCATGCTAATAATTTGTGGCTAGTATAGTACCATTTTTTTTACATGTAGATGTACTAGTACTTGTATTACTAGTCAACTTGCGTGACATGTTTTGTTATATTTTCATTGATTGTATCTTATTTTTGCTTCATATTGCTTTCTTTTCGTGTATAAATATTGAGTGTAGTGCTACTACTAATATGTAGCTAGTGTAGTACCATACTAATACGTTGGTTGGCCTAATGACTGGAAACAGGAAACAAACTGCTTGACTTTTTCTACTATCCATACTAATCGCACAACTATACATTGCACTGTGTATACTACTTTGCTGTACTTTATATCAGCTACACAATACTATCCTGCTGGACTGTACTAGGAAATAATGGTTGCTAGAGTGTAAAGACAAACTAGCCACGGTAGCTGGGCCACTAATCTTTTAAAGAGTCCTGTTTTCTGATGTTTCCTTCATTGAGTTGTTTCTTCTCAATTTGTTATCAGTGTCTTTGACTCTTTTCAGTCCAAAAATCCTTCATCTTCTGACAGTTTTAACTCTTCAGTGGTCTGTTGCGATTATTGTGAGCTGGGAAAACCAGTAATCTTCATAACCAGATCAGTTACAGCAGGGCTTGGCATCACACTCAGTTATTGTGCTGGTTAATTAAGTTTGGGCCTAAGCCATTCTTCTAAAGGTTTCAAACCTTGACTAGTTAATTTGTAAACAGTGAATTAACCTGAAAGTGAAATGGCTTGCAAAATGTTAATTTCAACCCCTCAATTCTACCTGTGTGTATAGAATTTGCACTATTGGGATAGATATAAATATTTTTAAAAAAATTGAATCTGAAAATGACAATGGTGCTAGCGTCAGTGTCAAATGGTTTCAGAGAATATCCCCATGCACTTTTCCCGCGCTTAAGGAATTTTGCTGTAATGCCTAGCCATGCAACCACAGACAGGAAACAGCTACAGTTCAGTCTGGAAAATTTCTTGTAGACATCAGAAACAACAGAGTAATCTGTAGTGTGGGTTGTTCATGAGACATACAAGCCAAAATAAGAGCTGTTTCTTAGAGACCAATCTTATATAAAAACACAGACACAGACAAGGAATGATACATAGAAGAAGAGACAACGAATGATACACAGAACAGGATCATGACCTATCATCATGAAGCAGACCACAGATTAACTGCACATTAAAAGTTGTCATAGTTTGCAGCAAACCTGCTTGGAAGGCCTGCTGCTGTTGCTGCATTCTCAAGGAATGCTCTTCCTCTCTTCACTGCAGGCTGCATCGATAAAATCGAGGAAGATGCTCTTCCAATACTTGTCTGTTTGATGCAGCACTCTGTAGGCTGCAGCCCTCTGATCAAACAAGTCCACCCCTCCCATGTACTTGTAGTCCTTCACACTTTTTGGCTGTCTGATCTGCAGCTGTACATGCTCTCCATTGACTTTCGTGTTTCTCGTAATCACATGAGAGTGGCCTTGATGGAAGGTTGACAGCATAGAGACAGTCCGACGGTCCTTCCACTGCTGCATAAGCATGTCACCATTCCGAACATAACGCATAGATCCTCGTTCAGCATGTTTCTCAAAATGTTTCATGTCATTTTTCAGCAGATTAGGAAAGCCACGGCGGTTTGTTCGAACTGTTCCTACTGTGTGAATGCCCAAATGTAGAAGACTTGCAGCCAAAGCAGGTGATGTATAAAAATTGTCAGTGAAGACAACATGGCCTTGGTCTCTCAGATTGTCAGTCAGTCGAAGAACAATGGCTTTGGTGAGATTTTCCCTGTCGTTGTCATGCTGACTGGTGTATAGCTCAAAGTTGCACAAGATACCCATTTCTGCATCATTGACAGCTAGCACTTTGAAGCCCCACTTGACCGGCTTCTTGGGCAGGTATTGCTTGAAAAGTGCATGACCTTTGAATTTTATCATGTGCTCATCCACGGAAGCGCATTGACCTGGGGAGTACAACGAACGACATTTCTACAGCATGTGCTCATAGAGGTACCTAACCTTACAAAGACGATTACCAGGATTTTCATCCTCAGGGTTGACAATCTTGAGAAAACAAAGGAGAGCGTGAAATCACACATGTGTGGGGATCATGGTTCTGGCATAATTGCCTGTGAAGAGAGATGTTGTGCACCAGAAATCATGAATCGATGGCAGCCTGTTAAAAGCTTGATACAAAAGCAGAGCAAGAAACTTATACATCTCTTCCCTCATGGTAGCCTTACACTGCCCATTTTCATCTGCATAGCTTGGCTTTTGGGCGATGTGTGCAACAGCATAAGCATTCGTAAACTGCACCATTGCATCGACATCTTTGGTGAAAAAAAGTTTGAAAAAATCACTTGCTTGTTGGCTGAAAGCCAGCTGGGAGATTCAGACCAGGTGGAGTAGCTGGGGCAAATGCAGGAAAATCCTCAAGGCCACCATTGTCGACATCATCATAACCAGCAGCTACGTTGAACGGAATATGCGCACCTCCTCTACCAGCTCTGTGTCCTCCATGTGCTCCACGACCCCGACCATGACCACAACCACGACCCCGTCCCACTCCGATTACTCCTCGTCCTACGCCACCAAGTGCTCCTCGACCGCGTCCATCACGAATTCCCCGTCCTCTTCCCTGATTACCGTGTCCATGTCCAGCAACACCATACCCGTCATCACTTTCACTACCAGAATCCTCACTGCTGTTGTAAGCTTCACTGTCACCTGATGTCGAAGCATCGTCGTCACCACCACCTCCAAAATAACCTCCATCAAACAGCTCTTCCTCTGACGAACTCAATCCATCAATGTCGGAACTATCCAGACTCCCACCTGACTCCAAATCATCATCGAAAGGAACTCCTGCTTCATCCAACTGGTCTATGAGAGCAAGTGCATCCTCAGCATCCATTCTTGTTGCGCATGATGGCAACAGTGAACGTTCTGACAACTTCTGAAGCCCAGAAGTCAAATTTTTTGTATATCAACCAAAGTCGAAACTGTTCTTTCTGCAAAGCCAGATGCCCTAGCAACCATCTAGTGCAGTTTGAGTGTTGCCAAGACAGGTTTTAAGGCTGCTAGATATGTAAAAGTTGCGCAGAGTCAAAAATGATCAAAATCGATCGTTCAGAACTCAACGGGTTAGCCAACTGACAAATCAGGCAGAGATGCAAAGACACAGACAGAAAGTAACACATGGTAAGCATTGTCAGAGTCTCATATACAGTCTCCCCTGGCTTCTAGGCTGAGGTCACTTCTTTGCTTTCCAATGATTTCGCCTTCAGCAGATCCACCAGGTCGTTGAACAGCTGCCAGTCGCCCCAGATTGCTGCTTCCTCATGACCAGGTATTACACCCTTCTTCTCTGGCAGTTTGAGCCCATACAGGCACTTCACCCAGCTTGCAGTGCCACAAATGCATTGTGAACATCCTTAGTGCCACCTCCTGCCTCCTCCTCCTCTTCCTTGACATCTTCATCATTCCTCTCCATGAAAAGCACAAACTCCACGAGAACGAACTGTACGCAGAACAGGGAGCGATGGCAACACCTTCAGTTCAATCTTGTCAGCCGCACTCAAACTGGTGCCGACAAAAGTCCTTGGCAGAGCAAGCAGCTTGGGCAAAGCTCCACGAAACATACTGGCATCAGCAGCGGTGGACGCATCCCGCAGCTGCTCCAGTGCCTCAAAGAAAGTGAGGGACTCCTTCCTAACATTAATAGTGAACCAGTTCAGTAGGGTGCGGCCATCAATCACTACTTTAAAACCGACTAACCGCGAACTAACGTTGGTGTCTATCATTGGCCTGACCAGGAGGCACTTCAGCTTGAATTCACTGGCGAACAGTGGAGTCGGGCCGTCTGCTGATCTGGTGGAAGCCTCATGGTAGATCTTGCATCCTATACAGTCTATCAGTTTCAAGGTCAGCAGCGGGTGCAAAATCTTTGAGTACACATGCCATTCATATGGGCAGCTGGCTGCAGACTTCCGTGCGCAGCTAGCAAACTGGAGAGGTGGCGCAGCCGGTGCACTCGCTTGCATGCTCAATGAACGACCAACACGCAAGCAAAGACGCGTAGATCTACACACGACCGCAACATTTCTTGGTCAACCTGTCAGATTTTTTTTGCGCCTGCCAGCCAAAATCAATGTGCGCTTTGGACGAGAAACACAGAAAAACACGTCATGCATTAAGGGTAGATTGGGCAGAATAGGGTGAAACGGGAGACAGTGTCTGTGCGTCACAGACTTGGCATGCTCAGCACAATCGGTCATCTGATCTGACCGACCGTGCATCACGATGTGTATGGCATACATCTACATGTATGTACACATGCACTGGGCTGCCCCGAAATCCGCACTGTTTGCTTGATCAAGGTCACCGTGCATAGTCTGCATGCATGGTTGGTGCCTGGCCCTCGCAAGTAGCCATGAAATATTATCACAAGATGCCTATGCTAATGATTGTGTGGACAAGCGCTTGTACAGTGCTAGAAGAAACATGAAAAAGATCAAGCTGTAAATCGAGAGAGGAGAGGCTGTATTGTGCACCTAACCACTTTGACCGTACAAGGGCAAAGTCCAGTTGTCCGCAAATGCCTCTTTTGTCTCCCAAATGTCTGCTTTTTAGTATGGTCTGACTTCATATGCTAACACCAGGTTGGGAACAAAAGCCAAATTCAATGCTATCTGCTCCCAAGCCTTAGTCTTTTGAAAATGGGTGCTGTTCATGTAGGGTATCACCTACTCATGTTGTAGAACATCAAGTATAGCGTATCAAGATGTCTAAATGGGCTGCCTGGCACAAATTCGTTGAGGATCACTTTCATTAACGGTTGCCCACAGTACCGCAAGCTCAAATTTCATACCATACATGGTACAAAATGGCAGCCTGACGGGCCTGGCACAGCGCCTCCGCAGTCCATTCAATTGCCCGACTCTCCCTGGCCAGGGACAGACTTCATACGAACCCGAGTGTGGGCCAGCATTGAGAACCTAGTACTTTCAGCTGTCAATCTGAGATCAGGGCTAGATCGGAGTGAGATCGTAGGCTAGGTTAGGCTTGATCGAGGCTACCAATCTTTCCCAATCTATAGATAAAGCTAGATTGGGGATATCATATGCCTGGATATTGCCAGATCTGGCTACATATGCTGGCTTATATGACCGATACAGTGGATCCACATGCGTTATTCTGTGAGGATGTCGTTGCCTTCCACATGTTCTGCCTTGACTGCTAGCGATCACCCAAGGCGGGCTCGAAGACTTCCAGCATAGCAGCATGACTACGACTTGGATGGCAATGACGATCGTCTTGCCGCTGAGCCTTAGCAGTGGTCTGCGGAGACGTTGACAGACACGAGGTTAGTTGATGCAGACACACCAAAGGGAAAAGGCAGAAAGCACCGGCAATATCTTGTTGAGTGGAGTGGAGAGTGGGGGCCAACATGGGTGGATGCGTGAGATATCTCCGAGGACTTGAAAGTGGAATTCCATAGCCAGGATGGTCAACTCGAAGGGCAAAGCAAAATCGAGAGTCAAAAGTGAAAGCTCTCCTTCCTGAAGCTCCGTTAGATGTGAAGAGTTTGTCTGCAGAAAGCAAGAACCAGTTAGAGTGGCTGTTTTCTTCTTTCTTTAGTTCGTTGTCAGTTAGTAGCGGTGAAAAAGCTGATGGTTACAACTACAGGGTATCATTTAACATACCACTTTGCTGTGAAGCCTTCATCAATTGTTTTTATTCTCTGTATGGCCAGCAATTTTTGACACACCTGCTGGACGAAGATACACCTGTTAGATTATCACTTTCAGTAGATCAGATGAAGTGGATCTTGCATCACCTTGAAGAGGACATAGGCTTTTCGTGGTATCACCAGGAATCTGCAGACAGCATGTCTTGTTGTATCAATGGATACATTTCTTTCCTTTGGCATAGACCTCCAGAGACTATTTATTCTCATGAACATTGCCCAAGGTGCAATGCTGGCAGAGCTGCTCGATCACAAGCTGGTGATGCTGGAGGTTTGGATTCTTGCAAACCAACCAAGGTTTTGGCCCATCTCCCAGCTCAACTTCATGTCTCATTCTACACACAAAATCATTGTCCTGGAAAGTCTGAGATGAATTTGTTTCACTTTAATTGATATTTTTGTAGGTTTTCCTCTCAATTGTAATGTTTTCTTTTCTTTTGTTTGTTCATTTTTTTCCAAATGAATACATGCAGGTGTGATCACGATCATCAGTGTGTGGCCAAACGCGCATGTACTTGTATCTCCTTGGTTTGAGCTTTTGTACACTCATGCCACTACATCCATTATTTATCGCTTCTGTAACAGCCACTTGCTTCACCCCATTATTGTAACAGCTACTTGGTTTTCCATGTTCTCTAGCTAGTAATATCAAGGCTGCATATACATGTAGGGCAAACTTTCTAATTTCAATGCAGAACATTTTCATGAATAAATAATATTCCTATAATTATGTACATGAATGTGTCTGTGTTGATTATGCTGCTACTTCAAATTATAATAGAAACAAGATCAAGGGTAATATGGTACAATATAGACAATGATGGGATAATAAATAAATATATACGTATTATCCATTTGAATGTAAGTAAGTAAGACAATAACTTAATGGCTATGGTGTAACAGCAGTTTGCAAACCAATCACTGTAAATGTTCGAGTTACTTGCGTCGATGACCACCTTTTCGCCTTGTGGCTTGCTTTGTCACCTTCCATACAGCCACACGTACCCTCCTCATGGCCAGACTCTCCTTGTGGCTTTGCAACCTTTCCAGCATTGCTACTCTCTTATTGGCACTCTCTTCCTTCTGGTCACGTTGCTCCTAACAGTTACATAATGACATCAAGCAAATAACTTCCAGTTCTCTCTATGCAACACTTGCTCACAGTAATTGCTACAACAACCACCTTTTGGGGTACCTCTATGAAATATGCTAGTGTGGTGGTGATTTTTCTTCTCTACCACTTGGCAATTGAATTGATAAACAGTGGTAAATTTTGAGGAATTGAGGAACATGATAGACTAGTGCATGAAAATATGGGGTCATATCTGAATCTTTGTACAAATCACGCAGCTCATGGGCAAACACTTGTACTTTTAAATGAAATGCAGCTGGCCTGATATAATGGGGGCTGCTGATGGCTCACGCAGGGCACCGTAGAGCTCCTGCAATGACCTCCACAGCTTCTGGACTCGTTCTCTCTCAGTGGCATGAGGAACAACCACAGACAAGTCCAGCTTCTTGAGGAGCTGCTCCCTTTGGAGGGCATCCAGCTCTGACCATCTCATGGTGTGTGTGCTTCCATTGGTGGTAGAGGAGAACATAAAACAGACACCAGCACAAAAAGCAGCATCCTCCATCTCCTGTGTTCTCCCATGGTCAACTGCCCACCTGGCCAAGTTGTCAATAAGCTGTTTTGAAAGTTGAAGAAAGAAATGCAGTGTCTGGTATAACTTTGCTGAAATCTGGATGGAACAATGGGTTGCTTTTGCAGTCTTTCCTTTCCTCCATGGATGCCTTGGCTGCATTCTCACAGCAGTTGTCGAAGGTGCAGTCTATCCCCCAGCAGCCCAGGGGGTGATCAAGGTTCACAATTTTGTCTTTATTGTACATACACCACAGACAAAAGTAGAACAAATTTGCAGCATTGAGGCCCAAAAAAGCGGACAAGAATTTCCAGTCACTGCACATGTACCACTCGATATCCACCTGTGTGTCGTCGACCTCTACCCCGTTCTCTGCAACCTCTTCCATCTCCTGAAGAGTTTCCTTCAGGCAGTCCTTTATATCTTCATAGTCTTCATCTCCCTCGTAAACTGCCACGACATACTGCTGGTCCATTTCACAATGACCCAGACTATCATACTCCTCCAAAACACTAAAGACTGCCATCACTGTTTTCTTCTTTTTCGTTGTCTTCCAACCATTCGCAGCAAAACACAGGCGCACCTTTTTCTCTTCTACTACACGCTCCCTTATGCCCTTCAGATTGAGCACCTTCTGCAGAAGCTCGCGCGTGGGCAATCTGCTGCCATCCACAGCCTGGTTGATGTTAATTGTGTGCAGGAAATTGTTTTGTTGCTTCATTTCCTTCTGCAGTCAATACCAGCGCACCATACCAGGATCAGCCACTGCTAAGAGTTGGTACACACTGTTGCTGATCAAACCAGCATCTTTTGCAGCCAGCAACTTTTGCACAAGCAGCAAGTGAGCACTGTTTAGTGGACTGCATTGTCCATGAGGAAGGCACCCATGAATGCTTTGTCCTTTGTGTAGGACATGATGTGCTGAGATCTTTGATGCAAGGTCTTCTGCCAGGTTCACTTTGTACATGACTTCATTAAGGCTTGGCTCTCCACCTAAAAAACAATCAGCCAACATTTTAGAGGCTTTAACGTCACACTAGAAAACCAGGTGTGGAGAGATTCATAGTAATGGTGATCATCAGGACACCAGTAAGAAAGGGTGGGGATGCATTACTTCTGTGGTACAGAGCAACAACTAATTTATTGATGAGAAGCAATGCTAGCTGTTTTGAAGTGGGGAGATTGAATAATCTGTAGGAGGGGTGTTCCTTACAATTTTAGTTTTCTTGAAGCTGAAAATCTTCCCACCGCTAGGGTGACAGTCATCTACTTGAATGTATCATCAGAGTACAGCAGAGGAATTGATTTTATAATGCATTGATTAGAATCAGGATAAAAAATTGTAATGGGTCTGCCTCGGTTGTTTAATTACTATTAGGCACATTACTGACATATTTCTTCTACTCTGCCCAATTGCTGGCCCTGGCAGGTCCCTCTTGCTACCTTAGAAGTATCACAAGAGGCCCATAGTTACCCTGAACTTGAGTGGTCACTACACATTTTTAAATATCATGCCTTTACTAGTAGATGTCTTGACAGTGATGTCTTGCGAAATAAGCTGATCCCCAATATCATTCTCGAAGTCTGCCTTCAACTGCGTTGCCTTCCTCTTCACTCTGGCTAGGCAAGCATTGCAGTAGCACACTGAATACTTGCTCCAAGGCTGCTGAATTGAAGGACAGCCATGCTGCTTCTTAGCCAGCCATGCTGCTTCTTAGCCAGAGGTACATTATGGCAAGTAAAAGGAGCATCCAAACACTGGCACTTTTTTTGGAGTGGCGTGGTTTCCTCACCCTGTTTAGCCGCCGAAAGGGTACACACATAGTCTAACTTCTCACCTGCTTTGCAAGTGATTTTTTCCCTTTGCAGCTCATTCTGGAGGGCTTGTGCTTGTTCACTTTCAAATTCTCCATCCTAGACTGTGTGCCTGTTCAATAGCTGCATGCGCAGGAACTGCATTTCCCGTTTCCCGGCCACATGACATGTATATATGTGGTTTTCTTGTTCATCCCAGTGGTCAATGACGTATATATACGTGCCCCCTTATTTGTTGTCAAGTCCTTGATGTTAGGCATAGCTACTGGCATGAAATCAATGAGATAGGTCTACAGACACATTGAAGTGTGACAAGCAACCTTGGAAGCTCTTGGCAGCTACACAGGGAAGTTGGGAAGGTTTCATTGGTTGACATGTTTTTTTTTTTTTCTCAATATGGCAGGAAATGACTTGGGGTTCGATCTTGCAAGCGACAGTGACAGGGCAAGTTCATGGTATGAATTTCTCAGTGATTTTGAAGATGCTGATGGGTTTGGCACCATTGATCTGTGCATGATGTCATCTATTGGCCACGTGACATTGCGTTTGCGGTCAGTCTTGTGCTGCTGAAGCTCAATCCATTAAAAAGATCAAGAATAAGGGGCCCATAATTTTGGCCACTCGTGTGTTTGAACTGAAACTCACCTCTTGGCTGTGAAGGGGTTAATGAAACTCATCAAAATAATTCATCTTGTTTGCCTGTTTTCTTATGGGACATGTTGGGTTTGATAGATAGTCATTGCCTCTTAGCAGTATGAGATGCACTGTACAATACCAGTCCTTTCCAGAGAATGACTCTGACCATTTGCCAGGATAAAGATCATTACACAAAAATATTATTGTCTGATAGACACCGTCGCATATGAACTCTGTAATTTCTCAGTCAGGAACATGTGAACAGAAAAGGGGAGAAATTCTCATGATGAAATATGAAAAAGAAAGGAAAAGAAAGAAGGTAAGGTGGGTCAGGACTTTTCGAGGTACTGTCCTGTCTGCAGCCCTAAGTATGTACATAGTCTGTCAAATGCTACTACATACAATCCAGGTGTGCAAGTACACATTTTCATGGGAGTATCAGGTTTCAAAGCTTGCCTCGCCTGCATGCTGTGGCACTTTACATGTGAAAATTATGCAACTACTGTAGTCAAGCTTCATTCAAGACTTGGAATTTAACAATGGGTGCAGTATGTTTGCAGTTCGGACGCAGTTTGTAGATACAAGCTAACTCAATATGTTTCAAGGGTTTGCACATTGAGTCACTTCCCCTCTCACCTGTCACACAATTTGGTACTTACAAGATGTTTTGCTAGCTGATGCTGCTAGCTTCATCAGTTGACAAATATACCTAGGGAAAAAGATATCTGCTCAATTGGGCTCCATTAACTTGGCAGAGCCTGCATGATTTTACATGCACATATGAGCCAGTACAAGCAGAAACGGTGCTTAGGATGAAATTTTCAAAATTCAGGTTATTACAAAAAAATCAATCTATATTGTATGTTCATTCTGAATGTCCTAAAATTCAAGTGGACCTCGAGAGAAGTGGACTAAATCACCACCGGAAGTAAGGCGCATATGTTGGGATAAGAAATGCTGAATATTGGTGAAGTTCATGAGATCATTGTCTAAAAGTCCAAGCAGAAACGGTGCAAGTTAGGGTGAAATTTTTAATTATTCATGAGAGGAGACGTCTTCTCTACTTTCAAGGTTGCAGTGCTCAACCAAATTCTTCAATAGGTAATCTTTGCCTACAGGAGATAGCCCTACTGTGGGTACCTTCTCTGGTTCATTTGCCAAAGCAGAGCCGGATGGCCACTCAGAACTCGAACAGGTTATGTATCTTCAAGCTTTGAGTGGCCATCGAGCGCTTGTTGAAAGGCCATCACGTCCTCTGCATGAAGCACATTCCAATAATTGGTTGTGCAACTGCAACCAGAAGTCACCATGTCAAGTGAATCACTCTGGCAAGGTGTACATGTGGAGTCACTCAGGAGTCATCATCATTGCAAGCCGACACATGCCTGAGCAGGACTGGTCCATCCCAAGATACCTTGTGCAGTTCTTCCTTGCATCCGACTGAAGGTACTGTTGCATCATGTGTGTGTTCATTGTCAAAGGAGCCAAAAAACTTGTCTTCAGCATCAACCTCTTCAAAGAAGGGCTCATCAAGTCCAGCAACTTGCAATGAAATGCAGAAGCTTCATCTGCATCGCTGGGCCTGAAAAGGATAAGGCATGGTCTGAATCTAGTCCAGTGACTTGCAATGAAATGCAGGAGATTTGCCCACACCACTGAGCTTGAAAAGGATGAGGCATGGTCCAAATTTCCTATGATTTTTCTGCTCGCTAGCTCACTTGATATCTATTTGCAGGCAGTATAGCTCCCGCTTGCTATGCACATGCATTGTCTCTAAGCGTATCCATTCTCTGTGAATTCAAAAAAAAAATGTGCGTTGGCCAAGTGAGGGTTTGTGATCAGTCTCATCGCTTGGCAAATTTTGGACGTTCAACCTTTCTTTCTCGTTTCAACTGACTATGTGGCACATTAAATTTCTGTAAAGAGTTCTGCTGGGTACGTTTATGGATGCTTTAAGTTACTGTGGCTTCTGTTTGTGTGGAACTGTGTGTTTGGAGAGTTTCTTTCTTCAGCCATTTTAATACCACAAGCGACACAACAACTTAATTTCAACGATTTATTGCAAATTGGCCAAAAACAGACCGCTGAAAAGGTGAAATGTGGAGTAAGCTATACAAGATTAATGACAGGGAGTGCTGCTGCTTGCGCTAAAAGCCCTTGCAAGTTGGCTGCTTTTTGCTCTGGAGTGAGGTTTGCAGCGTCCAGTGCGTCATCGTTGTTGTTGTTTTCCTCCTTGTCTGCATCAGCCCTGTCATGTTGTTGTCCTGTGTTCACATCTGGTTGAAAGATGGCTCCTTGTGCAATATCTGCTTTTTGCCTCACAGCCAGCAAAATTCCCGTTCTACAAATAAAACAATAACTAACAAAGGGAGCTATGCGAGAGCGGTGGAAAGAGTGACTGCATGGGAAGAGAATGACCAGATCATCGTTCGGTGCAATGCATGCCATTCTGTCAAAGCATTGCAGCTGTTGTGGTGTGAAGGGTGGAAGTTGACCAGTTACGGCCAGAGCTTCCTGCAGCTCACCATTACCTTCAAACTGGAAGATGAGTGGAAGGAGCAAGTTCTTCACTGGAGCATCACTGAGTAGTTCTCTGAGCCTCCAGTGAGTGACTGAGCGACTCTGGCCAGGAATCCATTGGAGCTCTTGTCCAGAGAAAGGGTGAGTGCAAATATCGTTAAAAATTTTTAGCAGGTAATTTGCAGCCTGAAATTTTAAATAGTGGAGCTGGTTGTGTCTGAAGTGGCACCATTGGGGAGGCACGAACCATGTTGAGAAGTTGTGTAGTGCTTGGCGGTGTTCATCGATCCAAATTGCCTTCCTCTGAATAGCCTCGGCACCATCCCAGGGTGTTGTCCTTGCTCTCAGAAGGCTGTGAAAATTTTCCACAAGATATTCATCCAGGATATAAAGGTGTTGTCTGATAGTATCGAATAGTGGGTGTTGATTGTTTTGTAAGTAAATCATATTGGGCAGCCAAACAAGAGGAGATTTATCATAGTGTTGGCGATGGAATGTCCAAAACGTAATCCAGATCTGTTGCATGGCCTTGAAATATCCTTTGAAAGAAGCAGATTTGAATAGAACAGAATAAATGCTGAGAGACAATGGAGTATAATTTTCCAACAAATTAAGGAGGGTGCGAACCTCAACATCTTTGCAGTGATTTAAGCGTTGAAGCACTGGCTGACGAATAAGGGTCCAACCTCTGTACACAAGCTTCAGTAGAAGTGAGATTTACCACAGTTTAGGTTTTTTTGCGAGCTGCTTATTGAATAGTCTATGGTAGAATTGTTTGAAGAAAGGCATAAATTTGAGGACAATATTTTCCTAAGCGTTAAGTGAAACATGCAAGGGGCCTATCGATGCAAACGTGTTGTGCAAAACAGGTTGAATGTTTTGGCTGTATAACATCTGCCTTTGATAAAATTGTGAAGGCCAGTCTCCTGGTATGAGCACACAATGTTGTTCGAGGTACTGTTGCAGTGGTGTTTGAAGGTACGTACCCGCAGCCAGCTGGTAATTAGTCGCGCTCTTCAGTGGTTGCAGGATGCAGTTAACTAACCGTGCATTGTCCACACACCTTGCTAGTCTTGCATGGTCATCATTTGTGTACATATGTGTGATGAGATGCTGCCGTTCACTGACAAGATTAAAAAATATAGCCAGCACTGCTGGAGGAGCAATGACACCAAATGGTTGCAATATGATGTGGATGTTTTCTTGAAAGTTGTCCACTAAATCCTGTACATTTATTCCTGCAGGGTTGTGGACAGGCTGGCCATTGGCAGAAGCAGGCACTGCAAGAATATCATCAAAGATTCGCAGAATCACAGTGGTCATGTGTACAACAGCTGTTGCATTTGTTTGCTACTTTGTATGAGCATTTGTGTAGTCATCAATGATCACTACTATCAGCTGCTTCTTATTTATAGCCATTAGGATGTCCTTTGCCAGTTGGCTGCCATGTTCTTTTTCTGCTCTGTGGATGTTTCTGTAAAATGTTGTGTGCCCTAGCCCTAAGCCCATCTTGTGCAAGGCATAGAGGCCAAGGTCAGACATCCCATGGTAGTGTAAGAAGTTTGATACATCACGTTGAAGCCAGTTACATCTTTGTGATTGTGTGTAAAACATCATATAAATCATGACCATTGCATATTGTTCTGCTGCTTCCCTCTGGGCTTGCGAGATACAGTCTTGTGTGCAGGGTAGCACTGCCTTGTACATCTCATCAAAGATTGTTGCTCCTACATTTTTTTCGCATAATTGCTTGAACATTTTAGGTTTGTAAATTGGTTCCCTGCATTTTTTGGATATTGCTTCTCGGACTTTTGCTACCCGTTCTTGAAGAGATAGTTGTTTCTTGCTTAATGGTAGTTTTGATTTTACCCTGTACCTTGCCTTGAAAGTTGGGGTTCTTGTAGGTCTTGCTGCTGGTGGTGTTTCTTCTGCATGGTGGGTGCTGCTGATTTCTCTACCAGTACTCCTGTGTTGGCTTTGATGCTCATGATTGGCCTACCAGGTCAAACGATATTACAGTATGACAGTTAGCTCCAGTATGATCGTGAAATCTGGCCTGAAGAGGTGTTCCAGTACCTTGAACAAATGCTTGAAGTCTGACTTGCTCAACATCTTTGCAATACAATCCTCACAAATACGTGTGCATTTGTTGAGAGCTACCCCTTCTTTCAGAGCAGTGAGAATCGCTTTTCTAACAGGACACAAAGGCAAAGTGTCTCGGCTTTTCCAAATCCCATGATGAGGATTGGCACAGGACGCTACAAACTGATACAATGCGCCTCGTTTGGCATGGCGATTGCAGGCATTTTTTTGTGGCCGCAGCGAAAACCACCAAAACCATAGCCAGCACGGCTATCACTGACATGACAGTAGAGCTATGTGGTAGCGCCAAACGACCAGAACTAGCATGACTTAAAGGAAACCCCTCGCCTGAAGGATGGGTTGGCGCCATCTCAAGGAGACGTTAACGCAAGGACTCACTTGTGTGACTTCAACCTCACTGTGCAATGAAACACTTCAGTCGATATCTCTCAAACTTGGTCTATCGATGACTCTTTGTACGAGCTTCAGTTCCCGCCAGAAATTGTTGCTAGGCTACAGGGGTTTTCCCAAGCAATTGGCCACCAATGCTTCGACTATACTCAAACACATTGTCATTCAAGAGGGCTTCAAACAAAGCTCAGTGAAGTTACACAAAGTGATTGTGTGTCACTTTATTGCACGTCACCATAATTCTTGGAGCATAGACCTTATATTTCCTTCAAAATTACAAGCATGCCTGGCACTGTAAGGTTTCTACTGTTCGTTCTTTTGGTCGTTATTTGGCGTTCATTTTCTTCTTGCCTGGCGCCATTTTTGTTGCCATGGTTTCAACACGCATGCGTATGGCAAGTGGGAGCTATGCTTTTGCAGGCTCTCTCCAAAAAATTGCAACAGCCATTTTGGTTTCCATGGGTTTTGATTTTGATCTCTTATGAATAGTAATTACTAAAAATTTCACCCTAAGCACCATTTCTGCTTGGACTGCCCCATATCATGACTCTTCTTCCATTGGCGCCAAGCTTCCGACTCCTTGTTGGTGTTGCTGTTCTCCATTGCCTGGCACTGATTACAGATTCTGGATGCTGATCACTGAAAGAAATTCATATATAGCTGAAAATCCTTGGCTTGACCATGAGCCATCGAAACTAACACGCATCAGCCAGTGCTGAATCACTTGCCTCTGTGTCCAGAACCAACTTTTGAAGAGCATCAGCAGCTCCCTGAATGGACTTCATGACCTCCACTGCTGCCAGAATCTGAGCATTCAACTGTCTCAGAGATTACCCTTTTTCGGTCTGATCAGACTTGTTTCCGTGGTGAAAAAATGGTGCACGCTCAAGCCAGCGCAAAACTTGAACTTCTTCATATTCTTGATCATCATGTAGATCTTGCACTTCTCTACGGCAAGAATGACAAGCAAGGCAGGAAGACTTCAATTTATTAAGAACCTTGAGGCGAGATGAAAAGGCGTCTCCAAACGGAAGGCTATGTTAATGAAGAATGTAAGCGAGATGAACTTCCATGTCGAGCGTGTCACAGGCTCTCATGTAATCTACGCTGGTTTTCCTATTTTGTCTCTCTCTTGACAGCTTCATGAACTCAAGGAACTGACAGGCGCAGATGACTGCCTGTTATTGCGAGTGCCCAGCAGTAGGGTGTATGTTAGTGCCACCGGCGAGGCTCTCGAGGAAGCTGGCAAAACTCTGGCCTCCAACTATTTTCAAAGATGTCACCTTGGTGTCATCTGTCGAGTTGCCCTCATCCTCTTCTTCTCCCTCTACTCCATCTTGCTCTCTGACAGACACATCTGCTGCTACTGCTACTACTAGTACTATTTATACTACCAGGACCCTTCTTTCTACTGCAGATGCTTCTCATATGATCTCTTCCCTTCTGTCTTTTGAACATTCCTACTGTTGCTCTCCACTAGCCCCTCGACCTGTTAATGCTTCTCCCACTCCTGCTGCTGCCCTCGCTCGAAATAACTGCTACAGACATAACCATTCCAAACTCCTTTTTGTCCATTACAATTGGTCAACTGGCTTGCAACCAGCACCAACTAAACCAAAGGCACTGACTTGGGAGAAACTTGCACAATTATATGGCAAGAGGGAATCAAATATTCAAAGAAGACGTCAATAGAGATAAACAAAGAAAAAGCACCGTATTATTTGTGCTGAATAAAATGTCACCAGTAACTGATAAGTAAGTCAATGTGAGCTACATTGGAATTTAATACAAAAACAATAGAAATGCTTCTGGGACACTTCAATATGTGATCAAAAACAAACGAAGCTGGTTGGATTATCAGAATCAGAACCAAGGCAAATAAAAACAATTGGGGGAGGAGAGCAAACAGCCAATGGCAAACTATTTCCCATCAGAGCTGCAGGGCTCTTCAACTTTATCATCATCTCTAACAGTATGGTCTTGGACATGCTCCGACTTGGTTATAGGTAACACATTCTGTTTCTGCTGATGCAATGGAATACCACCATCAGCAAAGTGCTCTACAAACAGCTGTCATCGTTGGCACTCGCCCTCGCTGGTCAAATTCATGATATCCTCAGCAAGCTCTTCCCCAGTCATTGACTTGAGTGGACATACTTCTGATGGCCTTTCACCATTAGAAAGAAACGGATGAAGTTTAGCATGCCACCACAGGAGATCTTCATCATATGGTGGGCGAGTTCTTGGTTAGGATTTCAGGTCTTTCATGTTCATCGCCAACAACAATCCCTTTTGCAGTGCCTCTAGCTTGTCATCATTCCGAACCAATGACTGCCACATTGCCACATTTGGATCAGCTGGCATCCAAACCTTCAGGCCTTGATTTTTTTCTTCCAAGTGAGCATCCAGTGCTTGGTGTGCATCTGATTTACCTGAACTGAAAATTAAAAGGAAGTACAGTGTTGAGTCTTTACACATACTATCTACAAAAAGAAAAACCAATTCATCTGTAACATGTGTAAAGCTTCAACATGTTATTATATCTGCACCATACTCACTTGCTGATGTATGACACCTTGTTGAGGACTGTTAATAGCTCTGGGAGTTGTGATGCGTGCATGACCTCCTCAGCAACATTGGTTGCTTGATACTGTGCATGGTTACGACAGTGAATGAAGGGGGAGCACAGAGCCCAACCAAGCCTGGCAAGATTAGCATCATTGTGTTGCATGCCTTGACAGTGCAGAAAAATACCCATGGCACAGTGGCAAAGCTGCTCCATCAAAAAAGTAAATGTTCTGTTCCCAGAAAATTGCTAGAAAATTGTTGCTAGTGTTGCTAGTAAATGTTCTGTTCTCAGAAAATTGCTTACTCCACACTAAAAATCCTTTGGCACTGCACTGGTCACCTACTTCTCTCATGTATGGTACAAGCAGTTTGTCACAGACACCATCTGTCCACTTAGATATATCATCCCACGTCTTGTGGTGATCTCTGCCCCACCTAACATAGTCTAACTGCCGTTTACCCTTATATCTCTGTGACAAGGCAAATGCATGATAGGCCACATGCCAGTTGATGTCTATAAAACTTCTACAAATGACAGACTCCTTATGCAGGCCACCAGCAGAGGGAACAACTCAGTCAAACTCTGCATTTGTTTTTGTTGCTGCCACAATAGGCTCCAATGGTTTGTTGACAGCCTCATGCAATCTTGAGCGCAGCACATCCCTTCCACCAATGATAGACAGACCTCACTGCCTAAGTTCATTGCGCAGACCAGTAACACTAAGCTTATTCACAAAAACCCACCCAATACTCTCCATCACCTCACTGTGAGTTCTCTGTCTTGCCTCATGAATAGCCCTCAGCATTAGCCAAAAAGGAATCCCATCATGTGTCACCCTAAGCCACTTTCTGTCATTCCCTCCATAAAAAGAAATACCAAAACTTCTTCTGAGATGATGCAGAACTTCCTTAACATCTGACAAGGATGGGTTAACAAAACAGGGCTCAAGTAGCTTACAGCTCACTTGAGCAGCTGAGCACTGTATGTATTGTGTCAACACAGAGGGCTGTTGTTCAGATCGCTCTAGATTAACCAAACAACAGGTTGGCCCTGAGAGGCCCTCAACTGTCTCGGACCGAACTATAATGGGTTCAGTGGAAATATTTCCAGAATGCTTTCGCTTTTGTGGCAGACTCCCCACGCCATCCCATTTGTTCTCTTGGGAAATTGCCTGTTGAATGTTTAACACAGTGCAGTTTCTGTTTTTGCTAGTTTTAGCACTTTGTGGATAGACTTGCCTACACTGTGGACACTGAATCGAATTGGCTGCTTCATCTGTCTCTGCAATAAAGTCATCAACTTTGTCACAGCCACAAGTCTGGTCATTGAACACACCCTGTAAACAACTATCGATGTAGTCCAACAGTGCAGATTGAGCTGCAGAACAGTGGTTAACAAGTGGAACACCTAGTCTCACATGCATAGTTTCTCTGCTAACCCTCGGCCAGTTGCAGGATTTAAACTCACTTCATTTCTCAATGGCTGCAAATCAATATCAGGGAAGCTCACTGACATGATGTTTGTAAAGATGGATAACTTGACATGCCCCCCTCCCCCTGGTCAAATAGTTCTTCTGCAACTTTTGTTCATTGTCAAAAGCAACCTTAACAAACCTGGGGGTACGTAGACTGGCTCAGCAGCCAAGCTTCCTAACCATTGTTTGAGGAGTGAGTAGGATCCTCCTGGGCCAATGTGACCAAGCATATTAGTAACCATCCAGCTTCTGCTTACAGTATAGGCCACAAACATTGCTGAAATGTTGAATTCACAAACAAAATTAAGGTTTTGAGCTGCATAGATGTTCTCGATGGCTATCCTACAGTGGAAGTCTTTCCTTCTAGTAGAACTATCCCCATGTGGACCCAATGGACTGGTAGGCCATTCACAGCCTGCAAAAGCATAGACCACATCTGCTAGCAAAGCGTTTCTTTCTTCCAGTGATATACAACCCTTTCCTAGACTAACTAGCTTATCAATTGATTGACGACTGGTGTCTGCAACAAGCTGCTCACAATGCTTTCCAATGACAACTGATTCCTCTCTACATCTTTCTATAAGTGTGCGGTCATTCCTTAACCATTCTACATCTATTTCAAGCTCTGCCACTTTTGCCAATAGGGTATCTTGCTCAGCCGAAACAACACTCAACTCATGCTTCAGCTGGTCAATGTGGGTCTGAAGATTCTCTCCACCAGTCTCCTCAGGCTCATTCTCACTGCAGGAATTGTCGCTTTCCATGGTGACAGGGACTGGGTTCTGCCAGTAACCAAAAAAACAAAAAAAGGACATGTAGAGAGGGTACTCAAAATCGGATTACCCTAGCATTGCGCAATGTACAACGGTTTGGCCAGTCCTTGTTGCACCATAGGGATAATTGCTGGCTTGTAGAGAAGGCTGATGGGTTCTTCTTTGACATAATATGCTGCACTGTTGTTTTCCTTATACTTCTGACACGTCTCCTGTGGCATTTTCCTGCCCCGTTGTCTTGTAAGAACGTTGGTAGTCAAAGGGGTATCTTTAATGGGATAAGTTGCTTGTTCGATGGAGGAAACTGCTGCGTATTCAAATAATGCCATTTCTGCATTGGCAAGGACATAACCAAGGGACAAACAGCGACTTGAAGTGACATCTGGTTGGCTTTGTGCGGAATTGCAGTGTTTTTTCAATGGGAAATTGGCGGAATGTCTTGACGTTTTTACCGACAAAGTCTGCCCACCGTTTTGCAAACATTGTGCACACAGGTGAGAATTGTCCTCTTGTAAGAAGTAAGATCGAGTCTGTTATCACTTGTAGTTTCAGTTGTCTTTTTTTCAAACTTATTTGTAAGCTATGTGCAACTTTTGGTGAAGGATTTGGGGTGTCTTTACTTGGACTAAATTGTGAATACAACATAGTTTCTTTGTTCAAAAGTTTGAATCGTAGTATAGTAGCTTTCACACTTGTCAACCAACAAAGTAGTAGAAAAGACATGAAAGCGTTCCGAAAAGGATGGAAACATTGTTTTAGTGAAAGTTTTTTCCTTTAGTATGCTTGTTGGAATATGGAATATGAAAAAAAATCATACAGACAAGTTGATTACTCTATCATTGACTTACAAGGCACACACACACACACACTATATATATATATA
>JAOWAW010104549.1:0-14721 GCA_028565695.1 Nicola tetela
GTAACTTGTTCATCGCTGAGGTTGAACTTCTTCACAATAGCATGAGTATGGTCGGCCAACCTTTTCCCAGTGTGGGTATCATGAAAGGGAGATGTTTCCAACACAACACTGGCCAGCATCCAGTCTGTCCTCAAGAAATGTGCTGTGTCACATATGATTGGATGGCGGACAATGTCCATGCATTCATAGTCAAAGTGACTCCCACCTTTGCCTCCTCCTCAAGAAGCTCCTTCAGCTCTCCCTTGCATTTGTTGTGCTGTTGGCATAATAAAGAAGCGATGTGCATCCTTGATGGTACCTTGTAACCTGGCTCCACAAAACGCAGTAGCCACTTCAAGCCTTTGTCAGCAACCATTGCCGATAGCCTTGTAGACTGCACAATCCAGTCGATCAAGAGCTCTGTAATTAGCCCTGCTCGTGCAGGAGAGCACGGTCGCAAAGTACTGGATGGTGTGCTGGCCATAGTAATGCCATTATCCCCAGGTTTACTGTGCACAGCTGACGTATACTGCTTTGGGTGCATGGCTTTCAAGTGAGTGAAGAGATTTGTCGTCCGGCTTTGTCTTGCATGTAACTTGCCGCACAACTTACATTTTGACTTCTCTGCCAAATGCTCAAAATAGTTCCACACCTCTGACCTAAGTTCTCTTTCTTGAACAAACATCTTTGCCAAGTCGAGGGAACAACTGCAACCAAACCTCACGCTATGGTTGACCCCATAAATGGCGCTTATTGCCATGGTAACCCAGTCATTTTTTACGGTAGGAAGTTATTACTAGGAATGATCATCACTGTCTGTCAGCTGATAAGCCTAGACAATAATCAATTGCTAATTTCTTATCAGCTAATTACTGATTGTTCAGTATAATCGTTTCAGCCCTAATGTAGACAGTGTTTACAGATGTACTTCCTGCTTTTCGTCTTGTACTGATGCATCAGTCTGTTGAAGTTCTTAATCCAGCAGTAATGGCTGTTTTCTTCATCGGCAATGTAAAGAAGATTGACGTGTCTGTCAAAAGTGGCTGTAGTAGTGCACAGAGCGTAGACCTCTTTCTCATAACTGTACACAATGGAGATTTCGTTCTGTTCCTCGAACTTGCAAACGTCTTTCAGAGCTACAGGAAAGTCGATCCTGTCAAACTTGAGTTCGTTTTCGTACGGCTTGTACTTGGAGACTCTCTGGGAGTCTTTTTCCTGCAGATGCAAGGCAGCTAGAATGCTCCACATGAAGCACTTGTCGTCATTCTTAACGTTGAGCATGGCTTTGGTGTTTTGCACTGTCGTAGGAATCTCCATATTGGAGGATTCTTTCAGAGGTTTGTGCTTGTGCATGCTGGTTTGGAAGAGCAGCACCTTGTTGAGCGCCCAACCCAAGCCTTCCCGTTGATAGTTCGTGATCCCTTGAGTTAGATTGCCAACAACTTTGTTGATGGTGGCTTTTATCTCCGATTCGTTCATGATCATGTAAGGCTGAGAAGTCAGGTGAGGCTGAGCAGTCCTAAGTTCCCTGCTTACTGGTTTGATAAACTTGATCTGAGCTGTTGTGATTACCTTGATGTTTTTCAGTTCTGATAGTTTGGTGCGCAGCAGCTTTGCAACTACCTTCTTCTTCACTGCTAGGTATGCATCTGGATCCTTAACATGCTTTGGAATGCAGATGTTAAACGCTTGATCGAAGCCTTTGAATGCTCTTGTGGCTCAAGAGTAAGCCGGTTGTGGCTTTCTCCGAGTCTTTGTTCTAAACAGCCTTGGGAGACCGTCGAAGTAATCTTCTGTTGCCAAAGGTTTTGCTTGGTGACGCTGACACAGACTAGCACTCATGGCTCTGAACTTACACCTTGAACCTTTCTTGGTAGTCACAGAGCACTGACATTTGCTGGTAAATAGCCAGTCTGGAATGATCGGCTGCTACAGCTCATTGGTGTGATGTCTGATGGGTTGAGAAGTGGAATGTATTCCACTTTTTTTCATGCTGCTGCTTGTGTGGCTTGGGGATTGGCTTCTGCTTTACACACTCACCGACTTGATGTTGTGCCTCTGCTTCATCTTCATAATCATATTCCAACAGAACCTCGTGGAATGGGAAGTTTATGCTTCTTGCAATGACCATTCCAGGCTTGTGCAGTTTTTCAAGCACAGTGTTTCAGCAGCTGGGGTGGACACGCTGTTGAAATGTTTGGTGGATTTCTTGCAGCGTTATCTGACGCCGCAGGGAGTGCTGTACTGATCTATCTCTGGTTTACCCAGATATTGGGGCAACTGTGACGAACAAACAAGCAGCATAGGTGGGAAAAGGCGGCCACTATTAACAGTTTTATGTTGGCGAGCAGGTAGTGGTCTGCAATGTGCGCAGAAGGACGTGGTTGCCCAGTACTGCAGAGTGGCAAGGTCCAAAATCATATCTGGTCACCCTAGATGATGGACGTGTGTGGCAAAGACATTTTGACCATCTGCTACACGTCAATCAGCCGGCGATGCCTGAAGTCACGCTGCCGGAGACATCTTGCTTGGAGCCTGTGAAGGTTCAGTCAGAGACCCACTGAGGGAAGCTGGGGAAAGTAATGCTGGAAATATGGAAAACCCCTCAGGAGAGCATGACATCTGCGACACCAGAGGTTGATGCAGCAGTTTTACTCGAGACCAAGGCAGACACAAGGAGTACTAAATTGTCTGTGGGCATTGAACCGGTTTTGCAGTGATTAATACGCCCATCTAAGAGACCAGAGAGACTGATCGAGCAGATCTGACTTGCTAAATAGGGGGAAGATGTGGTGTACGCAGTAGTTTGAGTACTGAGCTACCTTAATGTGTTACTATAACAACCACAGTGGCCATGCATGCAGGCCATAAGTTATTGTATCATGCTTCTTTTCCCTTGTTCTGGGTTCCTCTTGGTCATCCAGATAACAGATACCATGCTGTAAGACACCTTGGCTTGATGGTCTGAAGTTGTGTATTGGGGTCGGATGAAAACATAACAGAAAGCAAAGCAGAACCACCAGCAACTTACTGAAACATCTCGCATCCGTGCATCAAGCTCAGTGGGAGCAGTACGAGCAATGAAATAGCTCTGCCCATGAGCATGACATCAAACCGTCAGCCAGGAGAGGCTCACCTGATGGGTTCATCAGGAGTCTGACTTGCTCAGCAGGATGCACAGGGCAGATCACAGACAGAATTGTCAACATGGTTGCACTCAATCTTTGCCCTGTGAGTGTCATAAACGGTCTTGGTTTTCGACGATTGGCGGGTTTGTTGGAACCTGGCTACTGTGTTCCGTTGGCAACGTGCATTGCTGTGTTGTTGCAGAAAAAGCACGCCAATGGAAGCATATCTGGAAAATCTTAGGATCAGCATCTACGTTTGCCCTCACTACTGATGCATGGACAAGCAAGGCCATGGAAGGCTACATTACGGTAACAGGCCATTTCATTGACCAGTCCTGGGTACTGCAGTCCCTCGCTGGATTTGTGGAAAGCCATACCATGAAGAACATGGTCAAATGCCTTCTGGCCATCTGCGAAGAGGCTGGCATTTCAGAAAAGGTGGTGGCAGTGACTCATGACGAAGCTGCCAACCAATGTGTGGCCATTCGAGAAGCCCGTTCAGAAGCGGTCAAGAGGAAAACTGACACTCCTAGCCATGAGAGAGAGCAATTGCCATCATAGCCAAAATAGGTAAGCCATACTGCTGGACCTCTCTCTTCCTTATCTTGTCAAATACCAGCTTTGTTATTTAGTTTGGTAATTCATGATCCCAGCCTATCAATTTTGTGCTAATATTTCTTACATCTCACTGATTTTTGTTGTCTGGCCTATTTCCTAGATGGAATGCTTAACATGCACAAAGCAATTATCGGGGTACATTCCTCTAGGAGAACATGCCACGTAAGTAATGTTCTTGATCTCATTTCTATTGGTCTAACTTGTTAGTTCTAACTGCAAATTCTATTCTACTGTTCTGCTCCCCAAAACACTGACATAAGGCCAAGGTGGTGGGGAGGGAGGGGGCAGATGGCACTGCCATATCTGCTTGGAAAGTTATCTCAGCTCAATAATTTCTTCATTGCTTTCTGTTCAAGGCAGACTTAAGGTAATGTAAGCATACTAACATACACCACATAAATTATCGCTAGCAAACTAGTAGGCCGATTGCGCAGTGGGTTTCATTTCTTGGCTATTTCATTGATCAACGGGTGGCTAAAACCTTTCAGCTCAACATTTTTGCCCGTTTTCGTCACGTACGAATAGCCTACTTCCGGCGGCTACGTCTTTCACCCTTTCGGGTCACGGCAGTTTCTCTTCTTTATGTGATTGACGTCTTTCTCCATCCACTGACTGACAATACTACTGGGCCAACCCGTTCTCTCGAATCACGCTTGGGCCGATCGGGAGACAACTAACCCGTAACAACACTAGAATTTTCACAGCGCAGGCTGTGTACGCTGAGAACGGAATGACAACGCTAAAGGAATGTTACCGAGTCATCATCAGTCGACAATCAGATCAGAAATCAACAGAGTTAGTTCGTGATCAAAGGCATTCGCGACGCATGCCCTAGTCTTCATCAAACTCTGAATTTTTCCGCTCTCGATCTCAGGCAACAGTGAAGGCTCTGAACTGAACATCGGAGTGTTGCTGCACGTAAACTGCGATGGACGCGCGCTGTTCTCGCTTACATAGGCGACTCAGTTGTGGGTTTCCGGATAAAATACTCATGCGCAGTCAACTCAGTTTTCTCAGTGCGCACGCGCACTGGTTGGTGCATTTTGCGCACGCGCAAAGATAATGAACATTCCCCAACTCACTTTCCCAGAAAGCACCGTTCGCGCAATACGTGTATGATGTTTCGTACATGTTTAGCGCACGGAGCGGTGTCCGTTCGGCCAGCGTCATCACTGGCAACTTCATCTGCGCACGCTGCTGCTGCGCTGTTCAGCTTTTGTAGCCATATTGGTTGGCCATTATGTACAAATTAATATTTTGTGTAGAAAAGGAATGATCATGTACTAATGTTATTTGGTGTAGTTGACAAAATTTGAGAAATCTTGAGCAGTGGACTGCTGTCTTGAAATTTAGTTCAACAATAAGACTTGGACTAAGGCTTGACTCAAGCAGTGCTGCTTTCGAATATGATCAATTACACAGCCTCTGCATCTGATGTGAATAGATGATAACAAGTTGTGCCACGTGACTCAGTGAGGCTGTTCAGTGTTAGCTTTTGCTGCTGCTGTAGTTATTTCCCATCTTGTGTACAAAACCTCACACGTGTCCACAGTTCAATTCCCGTTTATTGCGGGCTAGTGTGGCAGCAAAACGTGCCTTGCTGACCGTGGTTTTTCATTGTTCAGTTGGCATTTTATTGGATAGTTGAAGGCATAATTTATTGCAGTAAAAATGAAAAGGATTCCTATGTGGTCTTGCAGCACCTCAACTCTTGTTTATTGTTGGACTTTTAGAAAAGATACTGGTAATTAATTTTGCTTAAGCAATGCATCAAAGCTAATCACTCTGAGATAGTCAGTTGGACCTTAGCCTTGCTGCTGTATAACTGAAACTAATATGGTGAACGGTTGTGTGATGAGCCGTTAAGAGTCAAAATAGAATCTCATTTATTGCAAAATAATGCTGGGGTCATTCATAAATTTTGATTTTTTTTAAAATCTGAACAGCAGTGTGTACACATTGGAAGAAAATTTCTGCACCAAGACACCACATTATGGCACATCTATATGAGTACATTTGTCACAGTATAGAGATGGATGGAGAGAATGATAGCTAAAGAGGGAGCTACAAAAACAGAGGAAGAGTGGGAGCCTCAAACTGCTTTCTCTCCATTAGCATATGGCACCAGGTGTTATCTACTTGGTAGTGCTAGTGCTGCTTAGTGGCCATCCACAGGCCAGTTCGTGACCAGATTCCTTCTTATGGCGCTGTAGCTGATAGCCAGATGCAAAGGCCAACCTTAATCCTTGAAAAGTGCAGACATGGCCTCACTTCTCCGATGTGTCGGTCTGTGTCTGTTGCCTGCTGGTAGCTTTTTCACCATGTACCCACAGCTTGTGTCTTGTCTCATCAGCCTTCAATCGAAAGACATACACCTTGCCTGTGCTGCACAAGTACTAGGGCTAGAGTGAATCTGAATACCAATGAATCCCAAACTCAAATACTTTTATGAATCTGAATCCTTGATCACCATGGCAACATGAGCAGCAAGAATGTCCATGTTGTACAACCAAACAACTGAAACTTGAGAAAGAAAGAATTTTGTAAATTGTAGGCAAGAAACAGACAACTGAAACTTGAGAAAGAAAAAAAAGTGTAAATTGTAGGAGAGAAACAGACAGACGAAGTGAAAGGTAGCAGAGAAAACACTGCATAGATAAGAAGGTAAGACTTATATGTCTTGCCATGAATCAGCCAGGGATGGAAGGTTATGATAAGCAGCAGCCTCATCTGCTTCTTGCTTGATCTCCACATGTTGCTCCTCCTCCACTGCACTGCATCAGATCAAAGGGAAAGTTTATTCGAGGTAGGATTTTTGCAAACGTATGTTCGCCTCCGGTGTCGCAAGGCAACCATGCAGCTTGTCAATTGCGTCTCCTTCAAATTGATGTCTGTGATCAGTGATGTCATGGAGAACTTAATCCCAACAGCAGTGCTAGCTGATGCATCGCTACTGACTGCCCAAAAGGGTGATGACCCACACACCGGACCCACATTGACAGCCCGTTCCCGGGACGCTATCTCATTTACAAATGTCAAACTGGACTTCAGGCAGTCCATTATTGAAGCTTCCTCTATGTCACTTGACACTGTCAGGGTGGAATAAACTTTCTTGCTCGATTTTGCGAGCAAAGCACGCTCACTGAACTACCACCATGCTTCCTGGTATTGCCTCAGATAGAGGATGACCCACTACTGCTGCAGTTTGAAGGCCTGTTGTCACAGACAGCAGCCACCACAGAAGAGGCATCTGAGCCACAAGCCAAGTGGCGGCTGTGAGGCGATGCAGAGCATGAAGGGCTCATAGACAGTGGAACACCCCTAGAAGAAGCACACACACAGACGTCAGCCTTTACATCGCTGTCAATTGAAGATATGATGACCAGTGATGAAGCAACGTCAATAAACCTAGAATAAAGGCAGGAGGAGGCAAAACGTGCCAATACATGTATAGAGGTCATGATCATTGCTATAAATTCCGCTGGTCTGAGCCACAAGGTGCAGATCAGTCACCTTCGTGTTACTTCTATTTCGGGATAGTATCATTAATTGCAATGGATCGCATTCATCCGTCGCTGCACATCAAAATGCATGAGCTGATCAAATTGATTGATATCAATTGGTATTCCTGTACAGTGGAACCCTCTTAATACAAGAAGCCTGGGACTGAGTACTTATTTCATGTTATCCGAATTTCATGTTAAAGGACTTCCTGGTAAGATGAAATTTTTTTTTACAGTTTTCTTGCTAACCAAACATAAATGCATACATACAAGTACATGTAACACGTTTTGTATGCATGCACATGTAGATGTGCGCGCAAATCCCAAGAGGAATATAGAGGAATTTAGACCTTGATTTCTTTAACAGCAAGTCAAAGGAATGACTTCAGAGCACATCAAGGAATAGGCAAGTGTTTTATTTATTTATTTTTAAACTACCATCTCCTATTCTGGCACTTTGACGACAGGTGTAAAAAAGTCCGTCACTGCTGTTTGGTGGACTGCTTTGTGTCTTTGCTGAGCAAGGAACATATCGAGTCCATCCAGAGAGTGAAGGAGTTTCTTGCCATCACATCTTGTCACCAGGAAATATCTGAGAGTTGTGATGAACACTCTGCTTCAGCGACACTAATGGACTTGCATCACTGTCATCATTGCCCTTGTCTTCATCATCGTCATCGCATGCCTTCAGATGACCTGCTATTTCCTGGATGCTTTGCTCTCCACTCGACTCAGCAGCAGCGTCAACATTAAAAAAATCAACAGCAGTAACACCTTCAAGCCCTTGCACACCCTTCTCTTGAAGAACAGCTAGAGACTCAGTGACTTCGCTCATCTCAGAAGCCCCTCCAGTATCTGCGTCTGCCACTGACTCTGTTGGTGCTTGGCCAGTAGGAAACCACTCTTGTGGAAACAGTTGGAAGTTCTGTTCAACTTAGCTGCATTCCATGCAGAATGGACCAAGTGAAGAGCATCCAGAAAGTTTACCTTGAACTCTGTTTTGCTGTCAAGGGCTGCAACCATCTTGGCCAGAAGCTCACCACAGTAATAAGCCTTCATGGATCAGATGATACCCTGGTCCGTGGGCTGTAAGTGGGAAGTTGCATTGGGAGGCAGAAAGATAACTTTGATATGAGAGAAATTGTTCACAGCTGAGTGTGTAGAGCAGTTGTCCACAAACAGCGAGATAGATCTCTCCTGGGCCTGAAATTTCCTATTGAGGCTCGAAAGCCAAGCTCTGAATAGGTCACTCATCATCCATGCCTTTTTGCTCGATGTGTACTCAACAGGCTACCATTGGACGTTCTTGAAACATCTCGGATTCCGGGATTTTCCAATGACTAGCAGCAGGTGCTCACTACCATCTGCATTGGCACCAACCAACACCATAATCTGCTCCTTCAATTGCTTTCCTCCGTGACATGGATCCTTCTTGAAGGCCAACATCCTGTCTGGTAGCATTTGAAAAAACAATGCTGATTCATCAGCGTTAAATGTGTTATTTGGATCGTAACCGTCCGCAAGAGTAGGCAAAGTTGTTGAGTGCCAAGTCTCCACGTTACCCTCATCCACAGTACCACTCTCTCCACACACCTGCTTCTCAACTATTCCATGGTGGACTTTGAAGTGATGGATCCAACCATTTGTGCAAGCAAAATTCTCATGCCCAAGTTCTTTTGCAAGCTCCTCTGCTTTTGCCTGAAGAATTGGCCCAGACACTGAAGCATTCTTTTCCGAAGGCCTTTGAAACACACGAGAAGGCTGTCTTCCACATCACTAAAGGCTGCTGTTCGCATTTGCTTTTGTGATGGCTCAAATGAAGATGATTCAAAGGAAGTCACTATTTTTTCTCTATCTTTAATTATGGTTGAAAGAGTGGAGCTTGAAATGCCAAATCCTTTGGCAATAACTAACTTAACTCCTCTTATCAACAAGTCGTTCAAGGACATCACATTCGGCTGGTTACTGCACGTGATTGTCACATATTCTTTTTCATTGATGATTTTTGTCGAAGAATAGGCAGAACAACATCGACCTTTTCCTTTCTGCTCGCCGTTTGCTGTCAACTCTGCTGCATGCGAAGGCCAATGTCAAGTACCAGCTGATTGAACTTTATGAGGAAATGAATCGACTGTTTTTGGATAGACTTCATCAGCTGCTTGATGGCACTCTGTTCTTAAGCAGGTGTGTGTTTCTTTACTGTTTGTCAATCATGTTGGAATGAAAAAAATTTGAAATGATTCTGTAGTTATTGATTCTTGCAGTTATCCTTGCTTCATAAAAGAATGCATGGGCTGCTTTTTCTTAGCTTGGTATTTCGATTTTTTTTTGTAATTTGCTTCCCAGGTCTGGTCAAAGTGATCCTCACCAGCCTCTTGACACAATTGTTGAGTTGTCTGGGTGTTCTTTGACAAATGACGTTACTGTTGGCACTTTGTGACTAATCTTGCCAGCTGAAGAAAAGTTTTCACTTCATCCTTCTACAGTTGAAAGGGAATGGATTCTGCATACGTCCACATAGGAATAATGACCATGACAAAGTCTTTAAGGCCATCAATCCTCATTGTACGACATATATAAGCATTCTTGCAGAGAATGTTTGTAGCTGGCACATAGCATGAGCTATCAACAGCTTCATAATCTCTGCACCATACTTCACAAGAGTGACTTCCAAAGTACTATCTCTTTGGATGAGCTTTCAGCCAGCGGGTTTCAGCACAGATATGACACTTTTTGACAATTACACCACCCTCTGGGTATTTGACATCAACTGTAAGAACACATTCCAGGACAGCAGGCCTCAAGTCTGCTTCTCTGGCAACCATCACACAACACAGCTCAGAGGAACGAAGCCTGAAGTCCAAAGTCACAGTCTGCAATGATCGAACAGTCATTGCAGCAGGAGATATCTCCACCTGACTACCAATATGAGGGAAAACTTCAGCATAGGCAGAGTGAATGAGCTCCTGTTCATCTTCGCTCAAAATGTATTTCACCATTTTCCCCAGTAGAGGCTAATCATCTTTTCCTGGGAACAGACCAAATGTATCTGAAAGAGTGCCTCTGGAGATGCTTGTCTTTAGGCTAACTGCCTGTGTGAAGAAAGCCATCATTGGCTGCAAAGGTGCAGCAATGTTTGTTAGACTATTGCAATTGTCATATACGCACTGCTGCAACAGGAAGCAGCACATCAGTTGACCTTCAATATTCCGTTTGCTTGTTGGGAAGTCTTCCAAAATGCCGTTACATCGCTCAAAACTAAAAAGCCAGAAAGCTGATGCTGGACCATAATCCAGGTAGACATCTTTTAAATTCAAAAGCAAATGCATGTTTGGTGTGTAGTGCTCATCCCCATAAAGTTGTTGAAATTTTAAATTTCTTTCTCCAGCCAAACTACCATAAGGTGTTTTTGCACTTCCAAGGAACAGGTTATGCATTGGGTCGATCACAACAAATCGAATGGTATCCTAATATTGCAACTGGAACAATTCCGAGTATCTTGCACCATACTTCTGTTGCAGAGCACATTTTTCTGTTTCGGTGGATGACCTTAGAACTTCTTTCACATATTTTCTGTGTGCTTCATTAGTTTGTTTCACCCAGTTTTCACGATCATAACCAGAAAAATCTTGCTTGAGGTTTTGTATTCTATTCTGTAATAGAATCTCATTCATGAATGCCATTGATAGCTACCTGAGGACAAGTGCTTTCACAGCAGTGAAAGGTCAGTTTTGTTCCATTGGTGGTATTTCAGGAAAACACTCACTGGCCTGACTGGTATTAGCTCTTGGCCATTACATAAATTCTTATGGCATTAAGTGCAGACAGACCAGTTGTTTTCTGCTTGTTCTCTGTGTAGTTTGTTGTTGGGACATAATGAATGTGTTGCTGCACGCCTTGTTCGGCAATTCAAGGTAGCAGATGACTCATTCCCAGATGAGATGATGAAGCGTAAGTTACATAAGTTAGTTCTTGCCAATTGAAGGAACTCACTGTTTGGATATATTTCTTATCCCTGTGTAGGTGCAGCAAAAAATGTGGCAAGCATCTTTGTTGGCAGGTGCGTTAGTGTACAGCAGATGTGGATGCTCAGCAAAAAATATTGAGAAGATGGCCTCTCGTTGCCGTGTGAGTGCTTCTATTTTTCCTGCTTAGGCCAGTAATTAGTGGCTGCAAATGTTTTGCTCAGTGCTGATCATGATCAATGAAGCTTATACATTTATTTGGATATCACGTTAGCCTTCTGCCGTAAGTAAAATTCAATGTTCTCAGCAAGCTGTACAAAAGAAAATGAAGAATTCATTCTTTGATTTTCACTTTTCATTGTGAAAGGTTGAGAATATTTTGGTGGCATTTGCATTTTAACTTTATTTGCTTCAGATAGCCCATCATAAGGTGATTTCCAGTATCTTTAACAGTCCATTTTTTATCTGGCATGTATGAGAATTTGGGAAAGGTGATGAGTTTGTGAGCAGCTTTTAGAGCAAGCAAGTTTCTTGCTGTGTACAGCACTTCTGAATTCATGAGACTTGTACTCACCTGTATGTCATCACTTTAGTAATTGAGTGTATACTTGGTCCTCTGTGCCTGTAGCTGTACCAACAAAGAATTGCTGCCACAAGGCAGGGGAGCAACAATAGAAAGTTGCGCATGACGCGTGATCAGCACTTCATGAGCAACAAAGATGGAGCAAACTGCATTGTGATCAGGCCATTACTGTGATGCTCAAAGGAGCTTGAAGATCTGTTGAACAGGTAGGCAACATCTAAAGCTTTCAATTTTTTCAAACCCTATATTATCAATTATCCCTCTGGGAATTTTGGCCTGCAAGAGAAGAGGTGAGCTCATGCATAAATCTAAAAATAGATGTGTGTATATGCATATATGTATATATATCACTTGCGACAATGAAATTGGCACATGCACGTGACTAGTTTATCTGCCCTGGTGCTAGTATGCATAAAATTTGCATATCACCTGCTGACTGCTCAGACTTCTTCAGTGCTATGTGCTAGCAATTGAGGAGAAGAAAGAGAGAAATGTTGGACGTTTCGTTTCTCGTAGGATTCGGTTGCTAAATCACTAGGGTTTCTGTAGATATCAGAGGCAAATGTCTAAGCTGATTGGCTGTTAGGGCTGATCATTATTCATAGGAAGCAGAGTAAAAGGTGGAAGTGACTGTGTGCGGCAGCAGTTGGGCATGTGCGATGGCTGGAGACGCTAGTACTCTGTTCAAAGTTTGGAGGCTATCTCGTTTTCTCCTGCTCCTGTTTTGTTTTTTCACTTCTTTCTAATGGATAGGGAAACCTAGGATTTGGGCAGGTGAAATCTGGATAATCTCTGATACTCTTGGTGGCTTTGAAAAAAGCCAGTCAAGTGAAACAAGAATGCACAGAGTGCGGTGGCTTTGAGAGTTTCTGTGATCATGGGAAATATTTCCTCAATCTGGTCTAGAGTTGGAGTTTGTCTCTTTGCTGAATCTGGGTTAAGCTTTTCTGAAGGAGAATGTGGATTCATGACACTACCAGGACATCAGTACTTCATCCAAGTACCACTTGCCTGGAGAACTGCTTTCATCCGATGATGCATTGACTCCCAATACGGAGCAACATTGCCAACCGTCAAGCTGCCCCATTCTGCCTGCAGAAAGTCCTGGAGTTCAGTGATAGTACACAGTGCCTGTCGTGCCTGTCTCTCCACCTGTGCTTTTAGCAGTGTCCAGATGTTTTCTTGTGGCTGAAGGTCAGGGGAATTTGCCAGCTGAAAAAAATAATTGGACTTACTGCTCCTGAGCCCAGGTCCCTGTGGCACAGAGTGTTGTCCAACTGGTAGCAGTGCTCATCATTGAAAAACGCACTGATCATGGGCTTGATGCTATCGTGGAGGCCATTCACGGACCTCTCCAGATTCCATGTTTCATTGCCCATAACCAGTGACATATTCCTATGGACGAGATACCAGCCAGGACTTGCACACTGGGGGAAGTGTGAGGCACACCAATTCTTGGCCGTCAATCTCAGTAGCACCACACGTGCACAGTGTTTCTGTGCAGTGCGAATGTGGCTTCATCAATGAAGACGGTGCTGTTGAAGTCTTCGTCACCATGAAGAACACACCACACCTGGCAATCCTCGACATGGCAAGGCAGCATCTGAGGACTCCTTCGTCTCCTCTTCACAACCAGGTTCTCACAATGAAGAGCATGATGTACCATTCTTGTTGAAACAGGCTCTCCCACAACAGCCTTGAGCGTGCCTGGATATTCCCAGCAGACACACCTTTCCCTTCTGCTAGCCCGTCAGCAACCTGGTGCAGCATGTTCATGCCAACACCAGATAGGTGATGGAGGCCTCTGCTTCCAGGCTGCCAATCAATTCCTCCTCCAGCAAGCAGATGACCTCTAACTCTATAAATTGTTCTTTCAGACAAGCCAGTCAGCTGTGCTAGCTGTGTGACATTCTGTATTCCTACGTCAAGAAGCATTTTGAGCATGTGTCACCTTTTGTACTCATCATACCCATGCACAACAGCAGCCATTGCCCTCTGCATTTGTAAACATACTTGAACAGAGAAGTAATAGTGAAGAAGCTGAGAGAATGAGAACACACTTTGAGTCAAATTGATCAAATGCTTTCTGTCTCATCTTTTGGCACGATTCTGCGAGTCACCAACTGATATAACTTGCTTGGTTCCTACATTTTACAAGATTTGCTAGATTGCTTTACTGTTAGAGGGAACATGTTTCTGGCTTTGCATTGTTTTTTGACAACTGCCATGTGGTTCTTGTGTGTTAGCTCACTTTCCGGTTCTGTTCTTTCTGTTCGTCTCTGTTAGCTCATTAATAGCGCCATATTGTCCTAATCAAGTGGTATCAAAGCTGATTAAACTCGCATGATGTGCCAGTTTCACTGCCACAAGCTGTATGTATGTATGTATGCACATTATCACGTATCACTGATGGAGATGCATCTGGTTGGCTAATGGTTTTACCGTTGGCTGAGAACTATGATCTCTCAGCCACTCAGTTCAGAGATCAGTTAGCTTTAAGGTATCACCACGAACCAGTGGGACTTCCCAAAACGTGTGACGGTTGTGGCAGTCTTTTCAGTTTGCAACATGCCCTGGATTGTTCACGAGGTGGCTTGATCAAAAGGGTTGTAATGATGTCTGCGACAATGATGCTCGACTGGCTGAGATGGCTTGGGGTGGTGTGGTAATTGAGCCTGTACTTGCGCCAGAGCGCAATAAGTTCGGACATCCATCTCTTAAAGCAGATTGGTGTGTGTGAGGTGTTTGGGAGGGTAACCAGGTGGTGTTTTTTGACAACCACATCATTGATGCAGACGCACCTAGTTACATCTCCTCAAACACACCATGGGAAGCACTCACAAACAGAGCTGTGCAACAAAAGAGGACGAAATATAAAGATGTTGTCGAGGAACTTCACGGCTCCATCACGCCGCTAGTTGGCTTGACTGACAGAGTTGTGCACC
>JAOWAW010104560.1:0-14720 GCA_028565695.1 Nicola tetela
TCTTTTTTTGGGGGGGGGGAGGGAGGGGGTCAAAGCCTGTTTTTGTTTCAAGTTCACACTTTGGGCTACACAACTAAGATATCCGTGTCATTCAGGCAGAGAAGTGTCACAGATGCATGTCACATTGTTGATGAATGGAGAGAGTCTGGTGGCTGGCGCTTCCCACGCCATGTGAGGGTGCTCCACCCAATGCACATACAGGTTTGTGTTTATCAGACTGCGTCGGTACAAACTGTATGCGCCTGAGAGCCTGCATGACTTGCATTTTTGCCCAATCTACCAGCAGACCAGTACACACCTGAACTTGATCCACCATAATGATTGTTGAGTGTGCATACTATGGCTGACTGTCGGGTGTAGCCCAAAGTGTGAGGGCTCCTTTGTTTCAGCAGGGGGTTAGAAATGAAACTAATTTTCTTCATTTCATGAGGCTACTGCGAACTTTTGCAATGATCCCTAAATGTTAACAATTCAATGAATATATGGGTTGGTGTGAGAACATAGCATTCCATAGGTAAAAAATTAAGGTGGACAAAAACATAGCAGGAATAACATGTCTGATTGATGATGCTGATTATTTGAAAGGTTCTTCCTGCTTGGGTATATAACTCTTTGATGCTGAGATGTAAACTCTTCTATCTCCAGAGTTTTTATTGTGTTAAAAGCACTGTTTCAACTCTGATTATTCTTGGGCATAATTACTCCATGAATTTTTCTTTTCAATTGTTCATAAGTTTTTTTTGTGATCAGTTTTTTTTTTCATTGGCTCATCCATTGCAGGGGTGTACAATTTGTCTTGCACATTAATTTTTAGCTTCAGTGGTCTGCAGCCCCATGCAAGAAATGCCGTGAAGTTACAGATTGGATCACACTGGAATACAGACAATTGACCGATGTGAAAAGAATTTTTATTGGTCGACTGGAAATCCTCTAGTCTCTTGCAATTACACACCAGCAAGACTATAGCTAAAGCATTCACGTCATTGTCAGTTTTGGCATCCTCTGCAGAAACTTGCTGCTGTGTTGACAGCTATGCATGGGCAATGTTGCTGTGCGAGTGTGTGACCAGACCATAGACCAACATTAACTATGCTATACGCACTCAAGCTGACCTCAGTGTCGAGTCTTTACATGCTCATGGTATCCGTAGGGTCCCCAAAGACAATGTTAAGACAAAAGCACGTTAAACAAAAAGACTCGTTCAACATTTCAAGGGCAGATAACAATGATCCACACATATGTTGCAAAGTACAACAAAGAAATGAATACGGCATGTTAATATATATTGACAAATTTTACCCGTATGGATGAGTTCATCATACTGCACTGGTGCACGTGTGTAACAACACACTACACTGAGGACCATCATAACTTCAGTATTTCATCACTCTTCTAATGGACTGGCTGATTGCTCAGCAAGCAGATATCTCTGTTATTGTAACCGGGCTACGTCTCACTAGTATTTCGCTTCATGTCTCTCTTGTAGTGTGAAAGCATACTGATACATACTGTGGCTGATTACTTCAATTCTGTATGAGTAATTAATGATGCAGTGGGCAGCACTAGTGCAGAAAAACAACATCAGTGTACTAGGGAATACAAAGAAAATAAAACAACCTTGCTGCAGTACTAGTTCTTTCAAGAGCTATGGGCAATTTCTGACATCAACCATATTCAAAGCAGCAGTGTGGCGAACGACTTCAGTCCCTGCTGCTCTCATGATTCATTGATGTTACATATCAAAAAATAGCCCTCACTAGGCCTGTACGGAGTGGAGAGGGCTCCTACAGCAATTATTGGGCGTCCATTCGTGTGTGTGAGTGTGTGTGTGTGTGCATGTGTCACATTTATGTGCGTTGGAGAACTGTTCCATTGTGTCTTACTAAGATGCACTGTTCCTATACAATCCTGTTGGGCTGTGGAGCTGCTGGTGTGCGTCACTTGCATTTGTTTTTCCCAGTAAAATGTATGAATTGAGGATGATAGTCTACAGCTGCTAATAGGCATGCCAGCCATCGGTTATACTTGGCTGTATCATACTTACTACTGGGACTACAGAATGACAAAATCACAGACGTCTGTGAAGACCGTCTGAATAGGAGAGCAGACGTCCTAGGAGCCATGCAGCTTGCCACGTTGGTCCAGGTCACTCTGCATGCTATTGCACGGCGGTTAAGCACAAATCAATTGAGGAACGTCTCTCAGCGTGATTTACACAGCAGCACGCCTGTCAGTGTGCGTTAAGGCACTTGATATTGCAGTTGAAGTTCAAGAACAGGTTTGCAGTGGTGATATCTAGAATCTCTCTTGCCTGGGCAGACTGTTGCTGTACAAATTAGTCAGGCATGTAGGAATTCGCACTACCCTGTGGTTTCTCTAGAAGATGTTGCTCTGAGTCAAGCAGCATAGCCTCAATCTATAGATTCCTGCCCTTAGATCTGGTGCCAGTTGTCAGACCATTGCCACTACATGTACTATCAATCGTTATGGTAGCAACAGGTGCAGCTGAAACATGCATGATTATAACATTCTCAATAGTCTCTGACCTCTGCACTATACAAGTCTACATGTAGGACATGTAACAGCAGAATTATATCGTTTCAGTGTTGTACACAGAAAGTCAAGAACACCTGCAAGTCGAGATCCTGTACAGTGTTGGCTAGAGGCATAGTGCATGTATCACAGTGGTCTGTGTCAGTACCTGCACATTGGAGCCAGTAGTGATTAACAGTGCGAAGGTCTGCAGGGGCTCCATGTGCACAGCCCTTGTTATCACAACAAATCGTCACAGACAATGATTCCTACTTGTCTTTCTTGGTATGACATCATTACACACAGATATTAATTAATGGCAACACTGCACATCACATCACACAGACAAACACACACACACACACACACACACACACTCACCACACAAACACATGACCGTAATATTTACACATGCACTGTATTGCAGATACGTGAGACAAGTTTTTTTTCCAAGCAAAACGTGCTTAATTCTCATCGGTCTTCAACTGGTTAACAGAGTTGAGAAACAACATTAGTGGTTGTCTAGATATTGTAGGTCCATGGCAAGAACTTTTTTCGAGAACTTGGCATACTTCAGGCAACATTAGAACCTTAAAGACCTTAAAATCCCTGTTACCTTTCCACTGTGAGATGTTGACATCTTGTTCATCAATTTTACTTTGACAAAGTGGTCGAGAGCAACTCTGCAAAGCACCAAAACCACAAACTAAAACATCACACAAAACGCACTAGAAAATGCAAGAAACAAAAGAGCTCCTTTGGCAATTGTTTTCCAGTCCTTTAAACCACTTTTTTCAGAGTGGCATCCTTTCCTCTTATGCTTATTGCTTCATAACGTTTTCTTGCCAGACGAAGGATTATGAAAGTTTAGGGAAAAGGTTATTACATCAGCGATACAACTTAAAGACAAACCCACAAACATGATTCTACAGGGACGGTTGGGTGAAAATGTGAAAATGTTTACACCCAATTTTCTGGTGTAGCAAACTGAAGAGAAATCATAACACATGCTACCACAACAATTCAAACAAGATACCAAAACCTGTCTTCATCTTTTACAGCCACTGTTGGTCTACCCCACTGTGGTGTTATAGTAGCTCATCCCAAGGGAACAATCACTATGCACTTTCAAATGAAAACCAGTACAGTGTACAACAGTGCATCCACTACAGACATATTGATGTAAGGCTATGCATGCATGACAGGCTAAAGTAACATACAGTTGTGCCGATCGGTTTCCACACAAAAATAGATCTTCTAGGGCTAGAACCATCAATGCTCTTGGTTGTACAGTGAAGAGTTGGAGTAATAGTTTGAGGTAAATTCCAACAGAACTAGTGAATTTTGCTCTCAGAGGCCATTGAGGTAACGGTCCTCTCTGTCTTATTCAAAGCTGTTGATGTTGGAGATTTCATCAGTGGATGCTACAGGAGAGGTGGGAATAAGTAGGAATGCCAGTCTAACACAAGACACAGACAATTCAAGCCGAACACCATAGTCAATTGAGAGATTATTGGCAATGAGATGTACAGGTGACTCTGAACTTTCAATGCTTTACTGTAATCTAAACAATATTGCAGATGTTTTCTTTAAAGAAATTGGCAAAAATTTCGATGAAATCCTGAAATTCCAGCAAATAATGGGAAACCCTTGCATTTTCACTATGTGGAATATTAACAGCCCTGGCTGACCTCCCAGTCACCTCCAATGAAAGCCCAGCAAATGTCTCCATAACATTCACCTAGGGCCACAGGCGGTCACTTTACACAAACAGGGCAACAAACAGCCAACTGCAAGAGCCAAGGTCTTTGTGAAAGTTTATGCTGTAGAATATGCAGTAACGAGTAGATAAATCTGTTTGTATTGCATTCATTAGGCCACATCTGTTTGTTGTCAGATGATTGCTTCATACCGGATGAAAGGATGTGTTGTTGTCTATACAGGAGATTACATTTTTATTTCATTTAGGTACTGTCAAGAAACCAACAACCAAGACTGAAGCTGCTAGTTCCGCACAACAAGAACTACGACTGAGATGAAACCCAAAGGAAAACCGAATGAGTTTTCTTGAATGAACCTTGCCATAACAACTAAAACTTTCTCTAGCAACGTACAATTACAACCAGTCATTATTCACAAGCACAAACACACACACACACAGTCATGCACACATACACACACAGCCACATGCGCGGGGGGGGGGGGGGGGGGGCCCCCCCCCCCCCCCCCCACACACACATACACAGAGTCACAAACGCGCGAACATCTCAACGGAATTCAGCAGCACTTCACAGTTGAATTCGAAGGTGTTTGCTACACTTAGCACGTAAGCGGACATCACACGCATGCACACACAAGAGCAACTCCTCTCTGGCAGTAAAGATGGTTTCATTTCGTGGAACACCAGATACCACAAGTACCACTACCTATAGTGATACACTAGAACATAATGTGCACACTGATACGTATGTACTCTAACCAGCCCGGAAGCTTCAACTGCTAGCACTTGGAATCAAGGCTATAGCTCCACCTTAGCTGTTATGCACATATTTGTACATGCTCATAAGGCCTCAGCAATACATTAATGAAGAATGAATGAATTGACTTGTATTTGTGAATATCGTGGCACTTAGCAATAAATTAAACCTTCAGACATTTGTTTCAGCCCTAACAAGAACAAGGCAGTACACACTTAGTCAAGGCAATCGTATGTCAACTGTCCTATGCAGCAGAGCCGTGCAACACAGAGTGTCATGTTCAAAAGTGTTGCAGTGTCAGCAATGACAAAGCTATGATCTTCTACAACCCCATTCTGTACAATGGTCCGAACAGCGTCCTGCCACCAAAAAAAAAACTGAAACGTTTCCAATATGAAGAGCAAATGGCCACCATTGGTCAAACTCAACAGGTGGTCCAATAAAGGGACTTCCTGCAGCTGATTCACTATCACTGATGCATCAAAATTACGATAGGTCGAATATTACAGGTGCTAGTGAAAACCAGGGGTAACAACATACGGATAATACTGTTGTTACTATGATACACCGACATGGCAGTGAATGTACAGATCATCAGCACACGCACAAGCAAACACCTTCTCACCAAATCTGACGGGTGATAGAGTTCAGCAAAGAAAGCGTGTTGCATCGCCTGTCGAGCATCAAGCCGCTCGTCCGCATCAAACTTTACCAGTCCACTGAGCAAATTTACACCTACACAACCAAAACCCACCACAAACCACAGCATTACATTTTCCTTAGAAAGAAAAACCAGTTAGCCACAATGAAGTTAAGAAAGTACCCCACCTGCTAGACTTAAAGCAAACTTCAGAATTGCAAAAAGCAACAATCATTTTGTTTAGCATGTTGCACACAACACAGCTGAACCCAACACAGCCACTAACAAAACAACACATAGTGAAAGCAAAACACGCTGTGTGAACTTCGTTTGCCACCATCAACTGAAAGGCCAGTTCAGAATCTTACCATCATGTCCAGCATGGGCGAACACATCACTGAATGGCTTTAAGGGTGGCTGACGGTTGCCCTCAAAAAACATCCGAGCCTAAGAGGCAAGAGCAAATGCACACAAATGGACAAGTCAAGTACCCCACATTCTCACAATAGCTGCAAAAAAGAGTCACTGATGCTCTAACAAGCAAAAGACAACGTCAGAGACAAATAACAGAACACACACAAAACTCTCTCACATAGTCCACTTGCCAAAACAGACACAACCCATACATGTGTGAGGCAGCCTTGCAAACAGCTTTAGGAGTCATCGGAACACATCTACAAAGACTCACATCTTCATCAATGTTCTTCAACACTCTCTCGTGTGGCGTGCCAAGCAAGTCAACCATGAGATCAATCTGATGCATTTCTTCAGCAAACAAACAAACAAAACAAACAGATGGAGAAAACCAACAAACTCTGAAATCACAAATGCCATGAAAGCATAATTTGTGTGAAAGCAACTAAGCATTACATGACTTCTCCCTCTCACCTCCATGGGTGAGGTTTTGGAAACGATAGAACAGAAAAAAGCATGTATGAGAAGCATGCAGATGGGCACAACCAGAATTGTGATTGGTAGGACACACAGAGACAAAGAAAAGTTGCACAGAGCAAGGAAGAGTGGGAGAGACAGAGATGGGAAGAAAGATGGAGAGAGTGGGACAGAGAAAGAGAGAGAGAGGGAAGAGATAGAGAGGAATGAAGATCAAGAGAGGTGGGAGGGAGACAGACAGAGGGGGAGGGCAATAGAGAGAGGGGAAGGAGAAAGAGAGCAAAAACCTACAGCAGCTTCTACACAAAAAATGTCCACAAAACCTCTTGAACAAATACAAATACACCCATTATTTCCCTTTAGCCAATATCACTCGCTAACAACATGAAGCATAATAACTGATTTGCTTACCATTCTTCCCCTCGAAGAGAACTTTCCCCAATATCATCTCACCAAGAATACAACCAACAGACCAGGTGTCAACTGAAGGAAAACACCAAGAGCACACACAGCAAAGAATGTATTGGCTTTATGAACCCTTTGCCAATACACAGTCTAGCAGTCATATGATATAATACCTTGCAGCAGTCCCTGCTAAACACCTGACAGAGAGGGTGCATGATCATACCTGACATTAAACTGCTCAACTGTGAGCTGGCACTAGTGTGACCTAATCTGACACATGCAAGGAACCGCCATGATCATCCTCTGCAGTTTGTTTTAAGAGTTGTTATTTGCAGTGTTTCACTGTTTGGTCGCAAATCAATTTTCTGGTGTGCAATGCAAACTCTGTGTGTGTGAAATGCAAACTCTGTGTGTGTGCAATGCAGACTCTATGTGTGTGCAATGCAGACTTTATACGTGTACAATGTGGACTCTACGTTCAGTTATAACAGTCTGTCCTACATACATTCTCTTCTTTCTCTTCACTATACTTGCTCTTCTAAAATATTTACTTTCATTTTCTTATACATTTACATGTTAAGACATATACTTAAACCACACTAAATTCTTTTAGCTAATGATGCAACTCAGAGAGTGCAAGATATTTAAAAAGCCACTACCATAGGTGGATGCAACTTGGGTGAGTATTGGTTGCTATCTAACACCTGTCACCAAGCTATTAAGCAGTTTATGAGTAAGCTGAAACAAAAAAAGCTATGGTGTCATACTGTTGCTTGCTGGGTGGGCAGACTTAGCATTTCTTGAAAACTGAAGAAACACCTTGCCAGTAAGGCAAGCATACAACACAGAAGAAAGTTGACGAGAAGTGAATGTGAGAGAGAAGCTGTCTGATACAGTAATCTGCAGTGGAGTGGCGGCAACTAATGTGTATACACTAGTGTGGCTAATAATCCAGTAAGGCTAATCAGCCCGAAGATATAATATGTGTACACAGAAGCACCACTTGATATGTAGTGGGGAAGAGTGTTGCAAACATGTCCTATGACAGGAATGTCAAAGTCTACGGAGAGGTACACCCACAGGTGTTCACACTTAAACTATGAACACCAAAACTTCTAGGAGACAAATCACATACCACAACAAGAAATGATTCGTTACTTCATAGCCAAATGAAGAAGAATGAGTTGACCTCTCACCCTTGCCACTGTTTCCATAGTGCTCCCATAGCAACATAACTTCAGGCGCACGGTACCACCGAGTTGCCACGTACCCGGTCATCGTGTCACATTTGTGTGTACACTTCATACGAGCTAGTCCAAAGTCCAAGATCTCAGCAAAGAAGACACAAAGCAGATAAAATGTTAGACAAAATACTGGTATATCTACACCACAATACTCCACTAGAAGTACAAGGCATCGGCATGACAACAACTTGTATCACTTCAGACATGTGCAAACATCATTACAGTAGTCCCTCTCTTGTGTGGCTAGGTCTTCTCCCAGGGTTAAGGTGGCCACGTAAGAGGGGTGGCCTTTATGAGAAGGGATGTGCCCAACTGTGTATGTATTGTGCATACGTATACCTGTACTGTACATACACATCCAAGTCATTACAAATTTGTGCACACATGACAGAATAATGGGCTTGAGTTTTAGAAACTAGCTGTACAGTTGCCTGAAAGGCAGTACTCATGCAAGAAAAAATTGCTCATGTGGAAGAAAGGAATGCATCCAATGTACTTTGCCTTGCATTACAAGTAGCCTCAAGTCTCTCATTCTGCAACTTCTCTCGCACTTGATATGCGTGGCTTACGAGGCCAGGTCAGGGTCAGTGTCTGAGAGAGTATACCTTAGCAGGGTCTCACTGCTCTGCCACGCAGACTGGAGATTGATGTTGGCTCGCTGCATCGGTTCTGGTTCATTGTCGTCGTCGTTGGAATCAGACGATGGGGGAATTGCTGTCTGGGATGCTTGGTGAAGCAACTCTTCTTCCCCCAAAATTTAGCACGGCCACTTTTATGCACTACTGTAGAACGTACTGTGGCATGTTCAGCACCAAGCATACCTTGGAATTTACATCTTAACTGCAAGTTTCCGCACAAGGCAAGTTTCCATGGCCATTGCAGGGAGGGAAACTTCAACCTGCTGCCAACAAATTGCTGACCATTGGCTGCATTAGTGGGGTGGCCACTTACAAGAGGTGGTTTTCTATGTAAAACACATCCATGCAACGACAACTTGGCTACATACAGCGGGTGGCTGCTTAGAAGGGGGCCGCATAAGAGAGGGACCACTGTACACACCTAAATAAAAGCTTTCCTTCTTCACACAAGGGCAACATTCGTGACTTATAAAAATCAGATTTCAGCCACAATAAAGATATGCTTTCTTTATACACATACAAAAATTGAAGTAGCTTGTGGTTGTTGGGAACTTTGGTTCAGAATCAACCCATCAGCCTCCCTGCATACATTACACAATTTCCACTGTACAACATTCAAAATTACCATGCAGTGATGGCAGGAAACCAGACACTATTATTGCACTTTTGAGCTAACTCCATCGCTTTATCAATGGCTCCACTGTTGTGCAATAGTGATTTTCAATACCTTTGCTCCATACCCTAAACAGCCCATTATGGTCAAGACAGCGCTGCAATTTACCTTGACAACAAATTTTTCATTCAAAGCAATGTTGCTTGGCTTCAAGTCCTGTTAAAATCACACATACAAGAGAAAGAGAGAGAGAGAAATCTCAAAAAAAAGCAGAAATCTCCAAGCTTCCAAGCAATACAATTCTAGAACGTGCATGTAGAAATCTGTCAGAATGGAACTAAGTTCAAAGCACGTACCCGATGAAGGACACCGACTGAGTGGATATACTGAAACAAAGAGCAAGAAAAGAGAGCATGTTACTCTTTTAAGCTTTCAAATGTTTCTTGTGCAGTTATTAGATGTGCCAGTGCTACATGAAATGAACAAGCACAGAAATTATTTCATCCTTAACAAAATGTCTGCTTTAACAGACAGTACAATGCGGAAAAGAGAACCAAATCACCGAATGGAACAAACTGAGTCTGCTCCAAGTTTAGAGAATAGCACAAATACTGACAAAAGTTACTTTAAGGTCATACAGCTACGCTTAACCTTGAAGATATCACTGGGTAATGTTCACCACAATCAAACATACCCGAGGTGAGGATGAGTTTCACAGTCATTCACCTCACACTAAGCACTTCACAATAACAGCAAATGGAACGACAGAATCACCACTGAAACAAGCAAAGTCACACCAAAAAGGACGAATCAAAGCATGCAAATCTTACATCTAAGCCGCAAAGAATCTGGTAGGTAATAAGGCGAATCCCTTGCAGTGTGAGCTCGCTGCCTTGAGTCTGAAGTACTCGTTTTAAGTCTGTCGGCATAAACTCCATTACGAGATACCTGCACACACAGTGTGAGTGGAATGTGAAGGATGTCTTCATCTGCAGCAACAGAGTTGAAGCAGTACTATCTTGGCTGTGGTGAGTTGAACAGGGGGGATAAACTCCATAAGTGATCAAGAAAAAGGTCGTTCATGGCCCAGGACTAGCTCCGACAGATGCGCTGAATGCACAACAAGAGAGTGGGGTCATTACGGTCATTTGAAGAATAACTTACACATCTTGGAAAGATGTCACAGATGAGGCTGGTGTGAAAACATCAAGAAGATGAATTACCTAAAAAGGAAAAACAGCACCAAAACTGCTTAATTAATGAAAAAGCATTGCACACAGGCCACTCCAAACTCACAGTTCTCCCCAATGGATAGTGATTCACTCAAATAGCAAACTGTCAAAACCACCATAAACAATTGATTTCAATTACTGGTGTGAAAACAAAACATTTCCCATACATGCACATACCAACACGACACAGAAAACAAACACAATTTTCTGGAACGAATGATAGTGATCAACAGAAGAATAGGATGACTTGCTCCTATTGCACCAGCTATGGGTTTGTTTTCTACCTCTATTCTCTTCATCAGTGATGTGCACTCTGTTGCTGATGTCTTTCTTTTCAGATTGACACACATGCAAACCACTATCATCACCACTGCTGTTGCATCAAAAACTACCCTTCATAGATCACTATCAATGAATACACTAGCAAGAATAGGTTAATATACATTTGAGGGAAGGATAGTTGGTAGAAACGCAATTATTTGACAGCAACACCATATATAATTTCCAAACACAAGTGCATGTAGACTGTCCAATGTTGGTCATTGCATTGAAGTTTCAACGAGCCTGCTTACATTCTCGTGGCGTAAATGCATCAGCAAGTGAAGCTCTCTGTGCGTTCGTTTGCAGTGCAACAGCGAGTTCATCGGTCGGTAAAGCTTCTTCATTGCTACGGTCTTGCTGGTCACTTTGTCCAAACACGAACTGAGAGAACAACACCACAGTGAGAAGCAGAAAAATTCTCTTGTTGCATTTTATATTATGGGAACTAACTGCTTTCTTTCAAGTGTTTAGATGGGGAGGTAAAAAATTTTCGGTACACACCACTTCTCTTTATCGAGCAAGATGTCAGACAATAACGCAACACATGTTTACGTAACGCCAATGTTTGTATGTAGAAGAGTCTTTTCGGTTGTCCACTGGAGAGACATAACAACACAATTAGTGATGAAGAAGATTTACAAATACAACATCCACACAACTACATAATGAAATCAGCAGCACAAGTGTATGCTGGTTAGAAGCTTTTGCCACCTGTAAGCATGTATTTTACCGTGAGGAACATGAGTTCTTTTAGTTAAGTCCTGTTGACCAAGTAACCATGCAGTATGTTTGGCCCCTTGATCTTGCATCGAGCTCCACAACTGCCCACAATGCATGATCTAGCACGTTCTAAACATGCTAAAGGATAGGGACATAGACTCTGTATACTTCATTGCACTTGACTTCCTGCAGCATGTGTGGTACAATACCGCTCTGCAGGACCTAGACATCAGCACTATGAATGAAATGAATACGTAGAGTATTCAAATGATCCTTTGCAGGCATCAGATTTGAATATTCTATAAAATAATAGAATAGCAAATATTCGAACACAGCTATACAACAGTACATGTCTCATGTACAGTGGGTTGACATCAGTGGCACGTTCATGATTCATGGCACAAATGAAACTGTATCTAGCCACAGTGTTGAGCCATCTTGAGATCATCTGAAGTCACCGAGCCCACACTAAACTGGACAGCTGAGCGGATGTGAGTGCCACCCTAACATGCAACCTTACGCCCTCAATGGACCAGAGTAAAGTATGTTGCCTAAATCCTATACGAATCATTTTCTCACTTTTCACTGACTGGGAGCGCACAGCTGATTCCAACCTGTGGTGACCAAGCTCCTAGTCGAACAAAACAAGATTTTAACCACTCAATAAATCCGCCAGTTCATGAGAAAATGATTCGTCCTGATTCTCCCAGCTTGAATGGTTTTCTAAAACCTATACATTATAAATGAAACAATCACTGGTTTTTTGCTCCAGTGTCACTGGTTGTCAATGCACTACTCTATGTGCTGTTCTATTCTGTGAGTGCCTTTAGAGTCTTTACAGCATGAGCATGCTTATTTACACACACAGTATACATGTGATCCACTTTATATCCCCATACTAGTATACATGTATATCAGGTACTGCCACTAGTTAAATTTTTACCTGAATATAATCTATTCAACTGATTTCTTTGATGATATTCAGTAACGTTTCCAAGCTGTTTGTTTCATCCCTAATCAGCGTACATACACGTATAAGACAGATCGCAGACACAGTCATCACCATACACACAGCCATGGTGCATGCCTCTCATGCATCTAGCATCAAGACAAGAGAGTGCAAGTGGTCTAACCGTTTCTTCGATCCATTAACACCCGTTATTTGTTAACGCAGATGGGTGCTGACACTTATGCACTCAGCTTGCCACGTGGTAAACAAGCAGTTAACCCAGAAACTTGTGGCCATTTAATTTTGCAATGCGCAAACTTCAACTGTTTAGTGACCACTTACTTTCACAATTAACAGTGCAATTCCCAACTAGTAGATATAGTATGTGCAATTTCACGACCACAAATTTTTGCAATTTCACTGATTGCGTGAAAATCGCAAAAGTTTCTGAAACATGAACATTTCTGGGTTTACAGTAGTTGGCATACTTGTCCAGCATTAAATTTTGCAAATTTTAGTACGCCAAGTCATGCTTGCATAATCTTCAAGATCTTGATTAGCTCAGCTACTTTAATAACTAATTCAATGAAGCAATAAGCCCTGTATGGCACTGAACCACTACAGTGCTACTATCTAGATTTCAATTCCTAAACACACAATGAAAATCCAAACTCTCACAAGCAATAGACATTTTCACTGATCTGTCATTGTCAAGAAACTGTATGTTGATTCTTGCTAGTAGTTTAAATTATCAGTAAATAGTCAAACACCACAGTTTGGTGACTTCAAGCTGGCTGGCATTATTTTGCCAATCCTGTAACAGTGTACTCAGCTGTTGCATTGCAACTGACGCCAAATAATTTCCTCAGAATGAAATCTGTGTGACTGATGAATTATCTCCTCTAATAGTTAGCGTATCCTGAAAAACCGATAGAGCAAAAACCTTGCTCAAAATTCACTGTTGCTCCTGGCATGTAATACATGTACAGCAATTATTAGAGATTTACAATTATTCTCCACTGCAAGATTATGGTAAACTTCGATCCAATGTTTGGTCCACTTCTCATGGCCATTTTCTTCAAGTTTATAATTTAAGCACGACGCTTGTGCAGGAGTCTGTCTTCTGGTATACAGTAGCTTACAATCTCAAACGGTGGGATGTACTGACTCACAGCGAATGACAATGTAGCAACAGTGCATCCCACAAGCACTCGTTACAACATTATTGTGATGTCACTCATCTTTTGCCTTCCCTCGAGAGGATGACGTTATTCCCTGAAACCTATAATATACGATAATATATAGTAGCCTTACTCACCAAACTTGGCCATAGGCGCCGGCGCCCACTAGTTTGAGGTTATCGTAGCGCTCAGGAAATAGCCAGTCGGTGTTGTTGACCAACAAATGCCGAAATTTGCTTTCTTCCTGCTTAGGCTCCAACGAGGAGGTTGACGAAGACTCTTGACCAGTGTCTTCATCATCTGAAGGTCTCCTCGACGTAACCGGGGGCTGTTCAGTGGCCAGCATGTAATGCAGGGCACGGCCGACCAGAATAATCAAACTAAACATGGCTTCAAGCGATTGAGTGCCAACCACTTTCGCTCCCAAACCTTGATCACGAACTCAGAGCTCACACGATACAGCCCGCTTACCACATCGTCGGGTGTAGATTTATGCTATTTTAGCTTGCAATTCACGCCTAAAAAGTTAAGTTACAAGCGTGCCAAAGCCAAAGAAAAACCTCTTGCCGCATGCACTTTTATTTACTAGTTGACTGGATATTTTAAGCTAAGTTTGTCCGAAACAGCAGCAGTTCACGTAGTAGATTGATAGAGAGAGATCTACCCGCTACCCGGCCCGGTATATCAGGTACTAGCATAGCTACCCGTGCTTCGCACGGATCATTGAATGTGGCTCATGCACATAGTTACCCGATAATGAGGTCAGGATGACCGTCATAGGAAAGTGAACAGTCGTAGTGCGGTCTGCATACGACCAGTCCTCGCGCCTGCGGCGCTCGGGCCCGCTCGTATTTGCCGCTACGCGGTATCGCCCTCG
>JAOWAW010104571.1:0-14719 GCA_028565695.1 Nicola tetela
GTGTGTGTGTGTGTGTGTGTGTGTGTGTGTGTGTGTGTGTGTGTGTGTGTGTGTGTGTGTGTGTGTGTGTTGTCTAGTCAGTTGCATGTACAACTTCTACACAAGAATGGGCATGTTCTAAAACAAGAATATGGGCTCTATCAGAACTGAACGCAATACATGTACCATCGATGTGTGTATGTGGCCTAAGGGCTGCATGCAGGTAGAGCCAGAAAGTGTGAATGTCCTGCACTGCAGTTCTAGACCATGCCTATGTTTGCTAGTGTGACTGTGTTGTAATTTTCTTGGGAATGAAAGCACATGCAGCTCCATTTAATACCCATCGATCCCACTCAGCACTAATTTCAGTTACCTGCTTTCTTGCTATCTTTAACATGTTCTTGTTCACTATCTGCCAGTGGCAGGGCATAAAGAGAGTCGTGCACATAAGTTGATTCTGTGGGCATGAAACGGCATTTTCTGTGCCATTGTTGAAGATGGAAGGCCTGAAGAGATTACATCATTGAATTTTTGTGTCTATGGGGTTGTATTGTCTGAGCGATTGTGTGATGGCATTGCTATGGGTATACATTAGTGATGTACATTTTCTGATTTTCCTGATTCAATTAATCTGATTGAATCAGAAACAATTAATCGGTTAATCTAATGTTATATGTAGCTCGGTCCCATCTCGAGAAATACTGTGCGGTTGTTCCACCAACAAACGAAAGGTTTACTTCGCAATGCTGGCATTGCAGTTTTTTTTGCCTCATCTGGTTGGGAGAAATGGTCTCAGACAGAGGAGCCTCGTCACTTCATGGTTCTTTCAGCAGACAAAAGTGGCAGTTTTGAGTAGAGCTTATGCTCCTACCAATGACGTGTAGGCCTTCGGCTCATATATTTTACCGTCAGCTATAGTAGCCTACACATGCGTGAGGTTGAGTGAAGGTGGCAAGCAATGTGAGCAATGCTAATGGCAACGTCAACACGCTACATTGATTCTGGTTCAATATTAATTGGTTGAATTGATTATCAAAATCATTAATCGTATTTGGATTGCAAAATGATTAATCAAATAACCAATTAATCGTGTACATCACTAGTATTCATGTAGTATTTGTACGTGTGTGTTGTTTCACTGGACTCTGCGACTAAGGTGGTCACCATCAGCTTGATTTGTTTGAGTAAACTCTGCCATTTTCAGATGTCATCATTGATATTCAGCGTATGTACTAATAGGCAAGACAATATCACAGGGCAGTGTGGTGAGGGTAATTCGGAAGAGGTAGGTCATGTCGAGAGTTTGTCTAAATATGTATAAAGAAAGGCTATTTTAGGTGCCTGGAGAGTTGCCATTGCTATTGCCCCATGCAATTTGTGTTGAGCTACATTTCAGGTCAGGTCAACTGTTAGTTGGTAATATGGTTGCATTCTGGGAAAGCAACTCTGGGCTAGTGTGCACTTTGTGTGCTTTCTAACTCTTATGAAGTACATGTATACCAAAGACGAAAGATTTAGTTTTCTTAAATTTAATTTACTGGTGATTTCTGTTCTCCCCGCAATGTATTTGTTTGACTTACCCGTGCTTTCTCATTTGGTAAACTTGTTTTTCAGCAAGAGCTTGAAAATTAGCGTATACACTCTTTGGTTGTTCAGAAGTTCAGGAGGGAAACCATTCAAGATGGTTCTTTGCCTCTCTGAATGACCCCTTTCAACCATTCGTGATCTGTCAAAATGGGAGGTCTCTTTCAACTGCTAATTTACCTGTCAGCATTCTTCCAACTGTGCATTTCTCTTTTCACTGCGGAAGGTTTTCTCTCAACTACTGTATTGTATTATTTGCTCACTGGCTTTTTTAAAAGCCCTTACATATTCAAGAAGTTGGCACCTTAAATGCCTGTGCATGTTACTCTGGGTTAAGCTGCGCATGTGCATGTACAGTGGAGCCACACCTTGTGACCACCCTGAAATTACGACCATTTTTGATTGGTCCCAACTGAGTAGCCATACATACATGCATAAGACATGTGTGCATGACGTATGTATAATTATATGTATGCATGCATGACATAAGATGTATGTTCAGAAGTAGGATCACCTCAGAATTCGGAATTACGACTACTTTTCTGGTCTCAAACATATATTTTTGTTACAACCAATACACCCAGTGTCATGACTGAAGCCTTCATGCATGTTGACGTCTAAAGAGCGCACAGTGCGCATGGACCAATGCGTAGATATGCAACAGGGAAGGGTTAACCTTAGTGTACATATATACAGGTAAACCATACTGTATGACATGTCTAGTTATTTTGTATAGGCTTTCGCTGCATTGCTTGCCACTGCATATGCCATGTGTTGAAGGTTAAGTAAAAGCACCTCTTGTTACTCTGTCATTTACAGGCTGTGTGCATGCCTCTCATCTCTGTGAGTACAGTGGTTTTATTAGCTTTTCTGAGTAAAGTTTAACAGTTTCTCACAATCATTTATGTTTTATGTGCTTCTAGGCAAGAAGGTATTGGAATGGTGCACCGCAAGGGCAGTTCTGAGGACTTGGCTGACGTGGAAAGGTACATGTATAATTGAATAGTGGTTGTAGATTCCCAGAGAAATGTAGTTCCTTTTTTCCAGAGCAGTTTGATTTGGAAAACATTTCAGATTATATGAGCAGTGAGTATGTTGGGCATGTTACTTTGGAGGTAGTGGGTCTCTGTTTCTAGTTTTTCTACTGGGTACTCTTTGTCTCTACAGGGTAGTAATATTAGACTCATTTGGTGTACATTTCATTTCAGTAATTTCAATGGAAACCCTGTCATAGCAAAATTCAATATACACCTAAATGTCATGTTCCCATTCATTTTGCATGTGCATGAAAGGTGCTGCTACTGCTTTAATATGCCAAAATGTCTAAACAGTGAAATGCTAGGGACTACATTTTAACATGCTTTGTACAATTAAGTCTGAAATTAGACTACAGATGTCCCTTATCCATGTTTTTCTCTTGTGCATAAACATGCTATTCAGTGTTATCTTGAGTATAATCTGCACACTATTTGGTTGTACTCATGTTCAGGAGGAAACTGTTCCAGATGGTTCTTCGCCTCTCTAAATGACCCCTTCAAACATCCATGATCTCTCAATATGGGAGGTCTCTTTCTACTGCTATTTTAATTGTCAGCATTCTTCCAACTGTGCGTTTCTCCTTTCACTGTGGAAGGCTTTCCCTTCAACTGCTCCATTGCCTTATTTGTTCACTGGGTTCTTTTAAGAGCCATTGCATATTCAAGTCGTTATAGTAAATGCCTGTACATGTTTTTCAAGGTTATGCTGCGTTATGTACGTAGCATGAGGCTATTTACATGTCATTTTGCATAATAGTTATAGGCTGTTGCTGCATTGCTTGCCACTGCACATGCAATGTATAGAACAGTAACTGATATCACCTCAAATATTTCTTTTGTCGTTTTCACTACACATAGCCAGCTTTGGTCTTTTTTACCTGACAACTTTTCTCATGAGGCATCTATCTGTCTTTCTTTTGGAAGGTTTTCTTGCTTTCTTGTGATGGACCCAAACTAGGGAAAAAACGGAACTGAAGAAACCAAAATTTGCCTATTGACAATCAGTTAGTGTTTGGATGTTCCTAGGTTTCAAGTCTCTTCTTTTTTTGCTTTCTCCTGTTTTCATGTGTGTGTGTGTGTGTGTGTGTGTGTGTGTGTGTGTGTGTTGTGTGTGTGTGTTGTGTGTGTTGTGTGCGTGTGTGTGTGGTGCGTGTGCTGTGTGTGTGTATGTGTGTGTGCATTCATGTATGTGTTGTTGTGTGTGCATTCATGTGTGTGTGTGTGTGTTTGTGTGTGCACACGCGCATGTGCATGTATGCATGTTTGCATGGATGCCTGTGCCCATCCATCTGTATGTTGAGCCAATTTATTTTTTCCGTCTGTATCTGTGTCCATCTGTATGTGCTTCCATCCATGTGTGTGTGTGTTTATCTGTGAAGGGAGAGCTGTATTAAAACCAGCAACTACCTCACTTGCAGAGGGCTAGATAATTGGCAACAGTGATCAGTGAATGGATTTGTGAGATGATAAAAAAAATGTAGCCTAATTTATTGCATCATTTGTATTGAATTGCTTCAGCTCATTGCGATGTGGAGAGTATCGTATCACCTGTGCACATTCTGAGGCTAATTGAATTAGCCTTGAGCAGTCCATACCAATTTCTAATAAAAAGCAGACGAGCACAATAAGTGGAGAATGGCCATGGTCACCAGTCAATTTCTGTCAATCATGCACAAAAACTTGACAAGCAAGTAGTTAAGAGACTTTAAATTGAATTGCTCTGAAATTGAGCGCCTTGTGTGTGTCAGTGTCTGTGCCTGTGTGTGTTGTATATTGCTTTCTGTGTAGTTTATGTATGTGCATGCGCACACAAGTGTCAGAAGCAAGGGTATGGACACTTGCATAGTTTACAGTGAGTGCCTAGCCCTCTCCCAAAGAAAATTCAAAAGGAAATTTCAGAGAAGGTTCCCGTTATATTTATTACAAAAAATTCGGACATTCCAATCACAGTTCAGCTGAACAGTACAAAAAGTGGCACTAGTGTGTCCACGTCAATAGAGTTACTACCCTGTCACGGCTAGTCATGCAATCGGTCATGTATACACAGGTATGCAAGGTCATCATCTAACGCACAACTAATACCTTCTTATCAATCAAATAAATCAATTTCAATCATATAATATGATCACTAAAAGCCTTAAAATATACAACATGAAACAAATCACATTTTCAGTGGGATTGAAGTCACTAAACCAATAAATGAGCTTATGACCAATATAATACATAGAAGTAGGTGACTGTGCATGAGACGACATATAGAAGAAAGAGAAGAAATTTAAAACAAGCCTCTCGCTGTCTGAGGAGGACTCGAACACTTCACTATCCAGTACGTCATCACCGCATCCTCAGGATGTGCCACTATCCTTCCTTCACTACCCACAACACCATCACTGCATCCTGAGAACGCGGTGGTGGCATAGTGGATAGTGAAGGTGACTCCTGATCTGCTAGGTGAATCAGTGCCGTGGGTTCGAGTCCTCATCAGATGGTGAAAGGCTTTAACCCTATCCAGGCCAGGGGTACATTATGCCCCCCCCCCAGTTTAAATTTTGGGTATATTTCCTAAGCAAGTTGGAATTCAATGCTTGTACTCCCTGACTTTTCCCCATATGTATTACCCCCTCTGAAAAAGGCATGTTCGACTGTCTGGTTACACTTCAGGTTGCCATGACATCAATGAAATCTTGTTTATGTAAATGTGTGTGGACTTCTGAATGAAGTTCCAGGAGGTTTGATGAGATTTCTGCATGTTCTCTCCCAAAACATACAAAAGTTGTTCAATGAAGCATAAAAGGCTGTTGTTACTGACTTCTCCTGAAGAAAATGCTAGAATATTCTATGCCTACGCACACTATGCCCAACACTATTATTCTAATCATAAAGTAATTTCATCCACCTTAAATCGTCATACATCACCATGGCAACAAGTTTTGCTCAAATACTGTCAGATCTTGATAAGCTTTCAGAAAAACCTAGGTTCATTGCCTCAGAATGGGCTGAACTTGATTTTTCATAGGGGGGAGCACAATGTGATCCCCTGGACTTTGGAACTCAAACAAAGCCTAGCCTGGATAGGGTTAAAAAAAAAATTATGACCAACATGGCTAACTTAAATATTTGTTGTATTATGGTACTCGCACTGATTAAAAATAATGGTACAGTAGGGACAATTTTATTTCTCTCAATCTTTTCAGCAGTAACTTAATCTTCTGAGACTTGCAGAACTTACATGTTGGATATCAACATCCTAACATGTAATATAAACTTGTTTTTCACCGTATGGCTTGACATGAAGCCACAAGTTAATGTAGATCAATAACAGCCAAATTTTCACATATGTTTTGTGTTAATTTCACTTTCATGCAAATGAGCCTCATTTCTGTTTGGCATGGGGTATCAATGCTGAGGAGCCTTCATCTGATAAGTGCTGGAAGTACAACATCACTGTTTCAATTCCTGAGTGTGGGTGAATGTGCCCAGAATGGGCTCTAGGCTCTCAAATGGGTACCTGGTTTCATAGTACAGAATCGAAGAGGGAGTGGATTACTTTTACAGACATGTATCCTTTGTGTTTCTTGGTCTGTTCCATTCTTTTTTTTCTGCCCATAGCCACATTATGACTTCAAGGGTAAGAAACACAGAAGCAAATGCATCCAGCCCAATATATAGTTAGTGCTGCATACTCACATGTATTTGAATTGTTTCTTTTCATGTATCTACCGTTCGGGATATGAGACGCAATTAATTAAAAGCGCATGTGTGGTCGTCCAAGGAATATTAGTTAACACATAAATTGTAAGATTGGACTTGAGAGATCCAGACTGGGTAGTCATAGCCTGAAGAGGATTTCCCAGCACATGAGTCACAATCAAGGAACTAGATTGTCTGGCGCACTTTTCAAATCATCACCATTTCAGTCTCAAGACACCTATAGTAATATGCATTCACATCCTCAGTGCGCTAGTTTAAGTATCTCTAGCTTTCTGTACTCCTTTGTCTCTCTTTTGACTGATGAATCCTGAGACATTTCTGGCAAAACGTCTCATGAAATAAGGTTTCTTGTGACTGGTGTGCTGGGAAAACCTCTTCATGCTCTTGACATTTTAGCATTATGTGGATACAAGAAGGAATAGCTTGCCATGCAGTCATTTACTCTCTTCCTTATATAGCTACAGAGAAAGACACAGTTATTGTCTATTATGAAAATCTTATTAAACAAATCTGATAACTGCCATGGTGTTTTTACAACCACTTCTTTAACAAGGATTGGTACTGTCTTTTATTTTATACTTCTTTTGCAGGAAAGGTCTGCAAATGATGTTGAAGATACTCAGGTGGGAAAAATTGTTTTATTTACTGAGCCTATTCCTACCCAGCAATGGAATTTAAATTTTATCATCTTGTGCATCAGATAGCCGGTTTTTGGTACAACGTTTTTGCTTGTCTACACGTATGCTATGAGATAGGGAAGCACCCTAGGGGTTGCACAACAGAAGTAAGTCTCACCAGATGTCTGCAGGATGGATTTTAATTCAGTGTTTCATTATTTTGCTATGTCCAGTTTATTTTGCTTTTGGCTATTATTTAACTGATGAGCCTAGTGCAAGGGTGACTGCAACATAACAGACTAATTAAAAATATACCACTGAAGAATTTTCAAATTAATATATGACCAATTCAATTAGCTGTTGAGATTGGAAATTTTGGATGGTCATCTCCCTTTGGGCTTAGAATGGAACAATTTGTTTTCTTTTGGGCTCTATTTGTTCTGCAGCAAAGGCCTTCAGATTATGTTAAACAGGCTCAGGTAAGACATATTTACTTCTCTGACCAAGCCTATTGGTATATACAACCTACAATATTTCAGCACTACTCCTTTGAAAGTCTCTTTTTGGTCTAACATGTCTTTTTTATTTACCCTATGTTTAGGATCAGACACAAAAGATCCATGTGGTTGTCCTTAGAATGTGAGTAACATTTGTAAGACAGTTATTATTTCACTATTACAACATTTTCCATTTAGGCCTTTTTACTTCATGTCTTGCAGTTCTTGATGGCTGCTCTACATCTCACGGTATCATACTTTGCAAAATTTCAATGCCATACATGTACTGCTAGGCAGCAGTGACTTATGCAATTTGATTCTTCTGATGGTTTAGCATTTGTTGTAAGAACAAGTTTTTGAGTCAAGTTGCATGTGGCGTACACTCTGGCATACTCCACACAACCTCTATATAAGCTGTTTTCGTTGCAGTGCTGATCAGTTGGATGAAGCCTAATGAAGGTCTCAGTTTCGACGCCAAAACATTGCAAAATCAAAAGCTGAGCTAAAGAAGACTGAGTTGCTTGAGATAACGTTATTCCAGCGAGATGTCCTTTAACTGTTGTTCTAACAACCGCTTTTACCATGAGTTTGGAAAAGTCTGCCCAACAAAGCATCTCCTAGACTCATTTGGCTGTTGAAACGTATGCATGTTTTGCAGAGCATAGTGTTAACAATATAAATTTCACCTTTGTGTTCTTGTTACAGAGCGAGAATACATCCCAGTGTCTCGTAATGCCCCCTCCCTCCCCCTATTTGAAGTGAGTCTTTTCTAGTTACAATCGTATTGCCTGCAATATTATCACAGTTTGATCATAGTAACCATACAAGTGCAAAGAAGTATTCATGCCAATTAAACAGGTGCACTACATTTTTGTACAAAAGCAATATTTTATACTGTTATCTCCATATCAATTTCCAGACTGGTGAGTTGGTCAAGGCACAGTGAATTGACAGGAAATGGTAAGTTTAGCCAAGGTTATTACTATAGAAGACAAAGAATCATGTGAGTACGTTAATTTTCAACCGAACTGTAAAGTTATTTTGCAGTACAGTTAGTGACATCCTCACGTGGCCTTTTAAGGCTGAAATCCCCTCTTTGGAAATTTCTAAAGTGGGGAAGGGGAGTAAATTCTCCCATCTTCAAACATATATGATTTGTCAAAACACCATCTTGCAAGATAACCATTATTTTAAACAGCAGGAACTTGGTGATTATGAGCAGAAACTAAATGTTGAAAATTCAATGGCATCTGAGCTTGGCTATATCAAGAGTTTATTTGCAAGTGGCCAATTGCAAACTGCATAACGAGCCCTCAGAGTGGGTGCCACCCTTAAATGTAAATTGAATATGCACACCTAAGTCTCCATTTTCTGCATTTTCAATATTAGTAAGCCACACCGTCTGTTTTGTTCTGTGGTACGTCAGGTGGACTAGTTTGATTTTCTGGGCAATGGAGTGGAGAGAGTCTTCCCCAGCAGAGTGTGGTGCAAGCCGCGAAGAGATTGAGTCACGTACATCTGTGCCTTGGGATTAATCCAGACAGTTCTGGCTTGATGCAAATACACTTCAACAATGAACACACACACACACACACACTTATATCTACCTAGGCTCAGTTTTACCCCTCAGTTCACCTCACACTAACACCTTTAGCCAGATACATAATCTTAACAATGCACATATTTCTCTGTGTGCAGCTGTATGGAAAATATAAATGAACAAAGGAAAGACTAATTCTTCCTGCAACGCTCTTCTCAGCATTTTCAAGAGGCCTACTTTCTCTGCAGTTAAGGCAAAACTGAAAACGTGATGCCATTATTGTTCCGGGCTGTTCAATTTCAAGTGAGTCGCGATGGTGTGGGGAAGGCCCTGATAGAGTGCAAGCTCGACTAAAAGACTTCCCATGCCCCTGGATTGCTCTGAGATAGTGCTTATGATTTTATACTTTTTCCTGGTCTTACCAATGACAGCTCATTATATATAGGTGAGGAAAATAAATATTAATTTTTCCCTAATCGAAACTTTTTGCAGACTGGGAGTTTCTTGTTCCTATGGTATACATGTATAAGCTTATGATAGCCACAGGGCAAACGCCAGAATGCTGGTTATTGAGTATGAATGTCCCAAGAACGTTAACTTGAGCGGATCGGGGATAGTTCAACTTCATTCTACAGTGGTGTATTACTTCTACCACAGTATACAGAAAAATGATGTATCCAGTAAAAATAATTAATATAATCTATTTCACCATCGATCATATCAGAGATGTCCGTTTATCTGATCATGTAGGCTGTGAGAGCAATCACGTGACTACAAGAGGCATGCGTTATCAACTTATCATCTATCGAAAGAAACTCTAAGGCAACGCTCAAACAAGTTACTTGGTAGCAACCAGAAAATCCCGAACGTAGGATTAATTAATGTATACATATAGATTCCTTTTGCTGATCTTAAAAAGGCTACTCAAATGAGGCTCTCGGAAACTGTCAACAGTAAAGCGATAAAGACGAAACTTTGGCAACCGTTGCAATAAGGCGCAAAACAAATCAATAATTTTGCCGTTGGTTCAACCACGCAGTTTCACGATCGCTTATATGATATCCCCCGGACTTTTTGCTCCGTAATAGATTATCTGCCCTTTATATTCTACTCCAGATTATGATTATCCATGAGGAATAATTTACGGCGGAGTAGTAGAGTATCCCGCGTAGTAGATTTTCCCTCCCCCAGGTATAATGCACATGAGGTATAATGAAAAGATAACGGTTGTTAAAAGCAGCACCAACGTGTTTATTTGGAGTAGTTCTCTATGATCAGCCACTGCCACTTTCTTCCAAACAAAGGCATCTTTGTATTATCATCTCGCACGACCTTCGCTGAACAGCGCACGGTATTGCGATTATCCTCTCTAATGATAACGCACCTTTTCCAGGTCGATCTTTTGCCAGATCAGATCTGAGATCTGTTCTAGCTCAGATCAGACCTGCGGTTAGGTCTGATCTGCAGAACAGACCTGTAGTTAGGTCTGATCTGGACCGTTACCATATTTGGATTGTAGTTCAGTTCTGACCAACCCGCATGCGCGAGAACACACTTGTTACACTAATACACTATGAACAACCCTTTATATAGATACAGTCCACGCGCATAGCATATCTAATTGTGGGTCTAATATATTTTCACTTGAAACATGCAGAATTGATTGTTATGCCTTTGAAATCCTCGTAAGAAGAACAACACTAAGACGCACTAAGTCTCCGGGTTCAGCAGGAAGGTCATACTCGTAGTAATAAGCTGCTCAGGCCAATTTCTTCCTTGTATCTTGCGAATTAAATGGCGGATGCAGCCACTACAGAAACCTATTCAGCACTGGTAGGGGTAACGAGTCATTCACTAGAAGAGCCTTCGTTTAAGAATACCTCCTCTGCTCGCTGACCTGCTGCTACTGGAACGAGAGCCAGAGGTCGCTGAAGACGTCCGAATGCACGCGTGCGCTCTAGATCCAGTGTATTATTTACCAACTCACTTGGCAAACACTCCGCCGAAGTAGCTTTCCGCTGTCTATGCCTATAGAGCAGTTTCAGGCAAAAGACGAAGCATGGTAACGGTGGTTCAGGTGAGGCTCAGAGTAAGGACGAGCACTTTCAGGTGTTCAAAATACTTCAAATGATCATGCGCGAAAGTCAGGTGGCCTCATAGGGACGTGCGTTATGTCAGATAACACCCTCGTTCGTCGGTCTGATCAGCAGCTTCGCCTCAGGCGATCCTGCGCAGATCAGACCTCCAACTCGGGCGTTGTCCTATACGTAGCCCTGGCTGCTTCAGTGCGCTATCACTGATGTGTCGGCAATGCACGCAGTTGACTCCTGCCTTGATCGTCTCAGTCAGCCCTGGCTTGTCGTTGAATGCGCAAAAGCTAGCTATAGTAGTATATATGAAGTGACACCCCAAGGCTCGACTCGCGCGGGTTCTTTAGTAGCTTGCCTACAGTGACATTTATGAGTAAACCAGTAGATTATCTTGGTCATTCGTCTGTAGAAGTCCAGGTTGGAAATATGCTACGCATTGAGAGCCAGAAATTTCTCCCTGCCTTAATTGGACATCTTGGTCGTTCTGGCAATGCGTTTGGTACCTTGATCTAGCTGCATCGGCCCCTTGTTCAACTTAACGAAACTGTGTCACAGGGATTAACTGACGAACGATTCAGTTCCAGTGCAATGCAGATCAACGCAGCGGTTTCAGAATGACCCAACGCACACTGAAATCGCCATCATTGTTTTGGGGAGATAGGAAAGCCATAAGGAGAAGATGTGAAGAAGAAAACCAAATATAAGGCTCAAGTCTAAGGAGGTCCAGCGAAACTACTCCTTTCACCCAGCTCCGCACTGAAGAGCTCTGTAAGTTGGCGTTTGCAGCTCAGCGTACCGACCAGTCTACCCCAACATGAAATTGCCTTTACGACGCACAGCCAAGAATGGCAGAAGACCAGTTAAATAGTCGAATTACTTGTATTTCACAATCCCTTCGGTAATGATCTTCTGGAGTAAGTGTATCAGTCCGCAAATTCACCTTGATCTGACGTGTATTGCTGAAAAGACAAACATGACGCGCTTCGCACTTCCGGTGTATGCACCAAGGCTGATTCTCGTGTCGAGACAGATTCGTTTGAAAGGAAACAGAGCCATATCGTAACTTAGCTTAAGACTACAGTTTTGTAATTTCATATTTCAATTCTTGCTGAGCTGAGAATAATTCCCTGCTGTTCTGGGATAAATCGCACGAAAAACGGAGGTGATAGTTTTCCACCTACTCGGTGCTGTTGATGTAGGTCCAAAACAGACATTAATTGTTAGCATTTTATTTCAATTCATGCGATCTCAATAAACACAATCTTGTAGTTTTTACCTTCTGTTTGAGCCAGAAACATAACCTGAAAGTTTGAACGGCCTAGCGAAAAGGAAATGGATTTTAGCATTTCACTCTGTTTTATGCATTTTTCTTACATTTACATCAAAACTGGCAGTTTCCATTTCTACCGTCACTTGCGCCTTACAGAGGTTGGTAAATGTTTGTATCAGGTACTCTATGCCCTAAGGACTTGTGTGAAAGGGGTGAAACATGGATGAGATGGCAGTAGAAAGTCTTAGAAGAAGATTTAGACCGTTCCTAATTTCTTATACCAATGAAATCTGCATGTTAGGTGCAGTAACCGCATAGGTGTCGGGGTTGTTGCCGGGGTCGGCTGGCAAAATACTTATTAGTGTTTGGGGGGATTTTCTTCTGGAACTTTGTCCACATCCAAATGTAGCTTCCCAAGTAGAGAAACTCACGCAAGGCAAAGCTTTACTTCAATAACTATCAAGTCTCCAGACACAGACGTGACTTTTTGGCTTGCTTTAGCCGTGCTATAAATGCCATCCTGTTGTTCCTTACAGGGACTGAGCGTAACATCCACCTCCTTGACCTCACAACCATCACAAACCATCTCAGAGAGCCTATTTGCACGGCTTTGGTAGGCATGCACAGTTTCACTGGCTGTGAGTTGCCAAATGCTGTTAATGGAAGAGGGAAGAAGCTAGCTTTTTGGCTGATTATCAAAAATGATTCAAGTGGAAGCCCGGCACGGAAAGCAATGGCATTTCCTGGAGAGTCATTTGAACCTCTATCTGCAGAAGTCTTATCCACCATTGAGGAGATAACCTACATGCTGTACGGTATACAAGCATCTATAAGTCCATACAGAAGGTGCGCTATGAGATGTTCTGTGGTGGGTCTACATCGTCTAGCTCTCTACTGTCATGAGAGGATGCTTTCTACATGCATGCCTGCAGAGCAAATATTATCAGGCCGGCATTTCATGCCGTTCTATGGAAGCATCACTAGAAATTCTACCACCAAACACACCTAGCTGGTCAGGGCTGGATCGCTAACCCAAATGGGCTTCGCCTAAAAATTGATAGGCTAAGGTTACACCTGGCACCTTCTGTTCTGTTACAGCTTATCTCCTGTGGCTGTGCAACTGGTTGCAAGGGGAGCCATTACTCTTGTCTTCGGCAAAACATGAACTGCACAGATGCATGCAGCTGTCACCAGTCGCAGTGTAAATGTACAAACCTTGAGTCTGAGCTAGCCCCGGCAAGTTCTCAAATCTGCTTGTGTATTTTTTTTTGCATGATATGAGTATAAAAATTGCACTGAAATTCGTATAATTTGGTCTTCTGGCCAAAATAAAGCAGAGAAATAGATTCTAAAGTGCAAGGGATCAGAATGACAGGGCTGTATTCATACTAGGGTTAAGGTAAACATTTATTGTAGTTACTGGATTGTAAGCGCCTTTGGCTTCTTTTGTCCTTCCTTGCCGGTTGGGTAGCATACACATTGCTGTCGAGTAGGAAAAAAAACATTATTAATTTAACGAAAAAGCAGAGTTTGTTATTTTGTCTGCCAAAATGAGCATAATTCGTGAATTTGAGAGAAGTGCAAAAACCATAGTATGCAAAAAATGGCATATTTGGGAAAGGGCCAGTCTGAGCCTGCTGTCTGGATGACTCAGAGACAGACGTTGACAGTGACCATGGATAACATTACTTAAACACATTGGAGGAAAGATGCATTGTCTGCTGTAGGATGGACATTAACGATATCTCTTTGTCATCATGATTAATACTGCTCTATACTGATGTACTACAAACATGTACACGTAGACATGCATGACACAACAGGACTACTTTCGTTCTCCATCTCATTTCCTTCAATTAAGTAAACAGCAAACTGTACAAACCATTGCAACAACTTGAATTGAGTATGTCCGAGAAAACAGGGTGTCAAAATATTGGCCCAACACTCAAATTTTTCAAATTTGTGTTGTGTTGCCATGGAAACCAGAGTTCAAGACCTGTTTTTCGAACTTTTCAGACAAAATCAGAAATGACAACAAGTGGTTCTAGGGCCTATGCTACCATTCCAGCGATCTCATGACAAGAAATTCTTGTACCCTCAAAGTTGGAACGAAAGTTCAAAAATCACCTCGTTGGTCCACGGACTAATAGGAAGAGTTACAGTAAAACCGACAGCAACACGTCTATTGCCAACCAGTGACGTCGACGTCTGATCATTCATGTCCCGGATTTTTCTTACGCAGACGTGTGAAAAATATCTCTTGCCATCTCTTAGCTGCATTTACACGAGTACGAGGGTACCTGACGTGGATAATCTTACAGCGAGAGAGAGAGAGAGAGAGAGAGAGAGAGAGAGAGAGAGAGAGAGAGAGAGAGAGAGAGAGAGAGAGAGAGA
>JAOWAW010104582.1:0-14719 GCA_028565695.1 Nicola tetela
CTGATGGAAGGCAAGAGCTTTGAAAATAAATGTGCAATAAGAAGTTAACAAGTAATAACTCTTTCTTCCAAAAATATCCGACTGCACTGATGCTTTGTTGTTGCTGTCTTTTGTCTTGTCAAATCTTGGCGGAAACTTTATCAGGCAGTAAGTTTCATAATTTTGAGACTCATGTCATCTTTGATTAGATGTTGTCACGGTGTGGTTGATGTAATGTAGTTCTTTATTTGTGAAGTCACTGGAATTTGTCATCTCAACTTCTTTCTGATTGACAGTGTGTTTTCTGAAGCGAGCATTAGCCAAATTCAGATCCCACTAGACATTAATCTATGAGATTGTGGCGTGTAGTAGACATCAATATCCAGTCATAATTTTATGGAAGTTTGTGCTGCATTCCATCCCTGACTTGTTCTCATTTGAAACTAATCTAATGGAAGGCAAAAGCTTCGAAAATAAATGCCCGATATGAAGTTATGAAGTTATAACTCTTTCTTCCAGAAATATACGAATGCACTGATGATTTGTTGTTGCTGTCTTTTGTCTTGTCAAATCTTGGCGGAAACTTCATCAGGGAGTAAGTTTCGTAATTTTCAGACTCATCTCATCTTTGAGTAGATGTTTTCACGGTGTGGTTGATGTGATGTGGTGCTTCATTTGTGAAGTCACCGGAATTTATCATCTGAACTACTTTCTGATTGACAGTGTGTTTTCTGAAGCGAGCATTAGCCAAATGCAGATCCCACTAGACGTTAACTTATAAGTTTCTGGTGTGTCGTAGACGTCACTTTCCAGTGATAATTTTATGGGACCTTGTCCTGAATTCCATTCCAAACTTACACGTGTTGAAAATTGATCTGACGGAAGGCAAGAGATTTGAAAATAAGTGCCCGATATAAACTTATGAAATAATAACTCTTTCTTCCAAAACTATAGGAATGAACTGATGATTTGTTGTTTCTGTCTTTTGTCTTGTCAAATCTTGGCGGAAACTTCATCAGGCAGTAAGTTTCATAATTTTGAGACTCATGTCATCTTTGAGTAGATGTTGTCACGGTGTGGTTGATGTAATGTAGTGCTTCATTTGTGAAGTCACTGGAATTTATCATCTGAACTACTGTCTAATTGACAGTGTGTTTTCTGAAGCGAGCCAAATTCAGATCCCACTAGACGTTAATCTATGAGATTGTGGCGTGTTGTAGACATCACTTTGCAGTCATAATTTTATGGAAACTTGTCCTCAATTTTCTGCCAGACTTCCACCCCTTGAAAACTGATCTGATGGAAAACAAGAGCTTCGAGAATAAATGCGCAATATGAAGTTATCAAGTAATAACTCTTTCTTCCAAAAATAAACGACTTCACCGATGATTTGTTGTTGCTGTCTTTTGTCTTGACAAATCTTGGTGGAAACTTCATCAGGTCGTAAGTTTCATAATTTTGAGACTCATGTCATCTTTTAGTAGATGTTGTCACGGTGTAGTTGATGTAATGTAGTTCTTCATTTGTGAAGTCACCGGAATTTATCATCTGAACTACTTTCTGATTGAAAGTGTGTTTTCTGAAACGAGCATTAGCCAAATGCAGATTCCACTAGACATTAATCCATGAAGTTCTGGCATGTAGTAGATGTCACTATCCAGTCATAATTTTATGGAAACTTGTGCTGAACTCCATCCCTGACTTGTTCTCATTTGAAACTAATCTAATGGAAGGCAAGAGCTTCGAAAATAATTGCCCGATATGAAGTTATGAAGTAATAACTCTTTCTTCCAGAAATATACGAATGCACTGATGATTTGTTGTTGCTGTCTTTTGTCTTGTCAAATCTTGGCGGAAACTTCATCAGTTCGTGAGTTTCATAATTTTCAGACTCATCTCATCTTTGAGTAGATGTTTTCACGGTGTGGTTGATGTAATGTAGTGCTTCATTTGCGAAGTCACCGGAATTTATCATCTTAACAAGTTTCTGATTTACAGTGTGTTCTCTGAAGCCAGGAATAGCCAAATGCAGATCCCACTAGACGTTAGCTTATAAGTTTCTGGTGTGTCATAGACGTCACTTTCCAGTGATAATTTTATGGGACCTTGTCCTCATTTCCATTCCAGACTTACATGTGTTTAAAACTGATCTGACGGAAGGCAAGAGATTTGAAAATAAGTGCCTGATATAAACTTATGAAATAATAACTCTTTCTTCCAAAACTATAGGAATGAACTGATGATTTGTTGTTTCTGTCTTTTGTCTTGTCAAATCTTGGCGGAAACTTCATCAGGTCGTAAGTTTCATAATTTTCAGACTCATCTCATCTTTGAGCTGATGTTGTCACGGTGTGGTTGATGTAATGTAGTTCTTCTTTTGTGAAGTCACCGGAATTTATCATCTGAACTACTTTCTGATTGACAGTGTTCTGAAGCCATCATTAGCCAAATTCAGATCCCACTATACGTTAATTTATGAGATTGTGGCGTGTCGTAGACGTCACTTTACGGTCATAATTTTACGAGAGCTTTCCCTCAATCCTATGCCGAACTTACACCTGTTGAATACTGATCTGATGGAAGGAAAGAGCTTCGAAATTAAATGCTCAATATGAGCGTATCAAGTAATAACTCTTTCTTCCAAAAATATATGAATGCACTGATGATTTGTTGTGTCTGTCTTTTGTCTTGTCAAATCTTGGCGGAAACTTTATCAGGTCGTAAGTTTCATTTTTCTCAGACTCATCTCATCTTTCAGCTAATGTTGTAACTGTCTGGTTCACCAAATGTAGTGCTTCATTTGTGAAGTCACCGGAAGCTATCATCTGAACTACTTTCTGATTGACTGTGTTTTCTGAAGCGAGCATTAGCCAAATGCAGATCCCACTAGACGTCAATCTCTGAGATTATGGTGTGTAGTAGACGTCACTTTCCAGACATCATTTTTCAGGAGGTTGTCCTCAATTTTATGCCAGACTTCCACCCTTTGAAAACTGATCTGTTGGAAGGAAGAGCTTTGAAAATAAATGCCCAATATGAACTTTTGAAGTAATAACTCTTTCTTCCAAAAATATAGAAATGCTCTGATGATTTGTTTTTGCTGTCTTTGTTCTTGACAAATCTTGGCGGAAACTTCATCAGGTCGTAAGTATCCTAAGTTTCAGACTCGTCTTTGAGTAGATGTTGTCACAGTCTGGTTGATCTAATGTACTGCCTCACTTGTGAAGTCACCGGAATTTATCCTGTCAACTACTTTCTGATCGACAGTGTGTTTTCTGAGGGCAGCATTGGCGAACTGCAGATCCCACTAGACGTTAATCTGTGAGATTCTGGCGTGTAATAAACATCACTTTCCAGTCATAGTTTTACAGGAGCTTTCCCTCAATTCTATTCCAGACATACATTTGTTGAAACTTATCTGATGGAAGGCAAGAGCTTCGAAAATAATTGCTCAATATGAACTTATGAAGTAATAACTCTTTCTTCCAAAAATATACAAATGCACTGATGATTTGTTTTTGCTGTCTTTTGTCTTGTCAAATCTTGGCGGAAACTTCATCAGGTCGTAAGTTTCATAATTTTGAGACTCATGTCATCTTTGAGTAGATGTTGTCACGGTGTGGTTGATGTAATGTAGTTCTTCATTTGTGAAGTCACCGGAATTTATCATCTCGACAACTTTCTGATTGACAGTGTGTTTTCTGAAGCGAGCATTAGCCAAATGCAGATCCCACTAGACGTTAATCTATGAGATTGTGGGGTGTAGTAGACGTCACTTTCCAGTCATTATTTTAAAGGAACTTGTCCTCAATTCTATTCCAGACTTGCACCTGGTCAAAACTGATCTGATGGAAGGCAAGAGCTTCAAAAATTAATGCCCGTTATGAACTTTTCACTTATCACTCTTTCTTCCAAAAATATACGACTGCACTGATGCTTTGTTGTTGCTGTCTTTTGTCTTGTCAAATCTTGGCGGAAACTCTATCAGGCAGTAAGTTTCATAATTTTGAGACTCATGTCATCTTTGAGTAGATGTTGTCACGGTGTGGTTGATGTAATGTAGTTCTTCATTTGTGAAGTCACCGGAATTTATCATCTCGACAACTTTCTGATTGACAGTGTGTTTTCTGAAGCGAGCATTAGCCAAATGCAGATCCCACTAGACGTTAATCTATGAGATTTTTGCTTGTAGTCGACGTCAATTTCCAGTCATAATTTTACGGGAACTTGTCCTCAATTCTATAGCAGACTTGCACCTGGTGAAAACTAATCTGATGGAAGGGAAGGGCTTCGAAAATAAATGCCCGATAAGAACTTTTCACTTTGTACTCTATCTTCCAAAATTATACGACTGCACTGATGCTTTGTTTTTGCTGTCTTTTGTCTTGTCAAATCTTGGTGGAAACTTCATCAGTGGGTAAGTTTTATAATTTTCAGACTCATCTCATCTTTGAGCTGATGTTGTCACGGTGTGGTTGATGTAATGTAGTTCTTCATTTGTGAAGTCACCGGAATTTATCATCTCAACTACTTTCTGATTGATAGTTCGATCTTTGAAGCCAGCATTAGAGAAATGCAGATCCCACTAGACGTTAATTTATGAGATTGTGGCGTGTAGTAGACATCACTTTCCAGTCATAATTTTCTTGAAACTTGTCTTCAATTTTATTCCAAACTTGCACCTGTTGGAAACTGATCTGATAGACGGCAAGAGCTTCGAAAATAAATACCCGGTATGACCTTCTAAAGTAATAACTCTTTCTTCCAAAAATATACGAATGCATTGATGAATTGTTCTTGCTGTCTTTTTTCTTGTCAAATCTTGGCGGAAACTTTATCAGCCAGTAAGTTTCGTAATTTTCAGACTCGTCTCATCTTTGAGCTGATGTTGTCACAGTCTGATCTATCTAATATACTGCTTCATTTGTTAAGTCACCGGAATTTATCATCTCAACAATCTTCTGATTGACAGTGTGTTCTCTGAAGCCAGCATTAGCCAAATGCAGATCCCACTAGACGTTAATCTATGAGATTGTGGCATGTAGTACACGTCACTTTCCAATCATAATGCTACGAGAACTTGTCCTCATTTCTATAGCAGACTTGCAGCTGTTGAAAACTTATCTAATGGAAGGCAAGAGCTTCGAAAATAAATGCCCAATATGAACTTTTCACTTATGACTCTTTCTTCCAAAAATATATGACTGCATTGATGATTTGCTCTTGCTGTCTTTTGTCTTGTCAAATCTTGGCGGAAACTTCATCAGGTCATAAGTTTCATAATTTTGAGACTCATCTCATCTTTGATCTGATGTTGTCACGGTGTGGTTGATGTAATGTAGTTCTTCATTTCTGAAGTCACTGGATTTTATCATCTCAAATACTTTCTGATTGACAGTGTGTTTTTTGAAGCCAGCATTAGCCAAATGCAGATCCCACTGGACGTTAATTCATGAGATTCTGGCGTGTAGTAGACGTCACTTTCCAGTCATAATTGTTCAGTAACTTGTCCTCAATTTTATGACAGAGTTGAAAACTGATCTGTTGGAAGGAGGAGCTTCGAAAATAAATGCCTGATATGACCTTATCAGATAATAACTCTTTCTTCCAAAAATATACAATTGCACCGATGATTTGTTTTTGCTGTCTTTTGTCTTGACAAATCTTGGCGGAAACTTCCTCAGCTCGTAAGTTTCATAATTTTGAGACTCATGTCATCTTTGAGTAGATGTTGTTACGGTGTGGTGTATGTAATGTAGTGCTTCATTTGTGAAGTCACCGGAATTTATCATCTCAACTACTTTCTCATTGATAGATTGATCTTTCCAGGCAGCATTAGCCAAAGGCAGATTCCACTAGACGTTAATTTCTGAGATTCTGGCGTGTAATAGACGTCACTTTCCAGTCATAAATTAACGTGAACTTGTCCTGAATTTTAATTCAGACTTGCACCCGTTGGAAACTGGTCTGATGGAAGGCAAGAGCTTCGAAAATAAATGCCCAATATGAAGTTATGAAGTAATAACTCTTTCTTCCAAAAATAAACGAATGCACTGATGATTTGTTGTTGCTGTCTTTTGTCTTGTCAAATCTTGGCGAAAACTTCATCAGGTCGTAAGTTTCATAATTTTCAGACTCATCTCATCTTTGAGTAGATGTTGTCATGGTCTGGTTGATGTACAGTAGTGCTCTATTTCTGAAGTCACCAGAGTTTATCATCTGAACTACTTTCTGATTGACAGTGTGTTTTCTGAGACCAGCATTAGGCAAATGCAGATCCCACTAGACGTTAATCTATGAGAATCTGGTGTGTAGTAGAAATAATTTTCCAGTCAAAATTATACGGGAGCCTGTCCTCAATTCTATGCCAGACCTACACCTGTTGAAAACTGATCATTTGGAAGGCTAGTGCTTTGAAAATAAATGCCTGATATGAAGTTATCAAGTAATAACTCTTTCTTCCAAAATTATCCGACTGCACTGATGATTTGTTGTGTCTGTCTTTTGTCTTGTCAATACTTGGCGAAAACTTCATCAGGCCGTAAGTTTCATAATTTTGAGACTCATGTCATCTTTGAGTAGATGTTGTCACGGTGTGGTTGATGTACAGTAGTGCTCTATTTCGGAAGTCACCGGAGTTTGTCACCTCAACTACTTTCTGATTGACAGTGTGTTTTCTGAAGCGAGCATTAGCCAAATGCAGATCCCACTAGACGTTAATCTATCAGACTCTGGCGTGTAGGAGACGTCACTTTCCTGTCATAGTTTTATGAGAGCCTGTCCTCAATTCTATGCCAGACTTACACGTGTTGAAAACTGATGTGATGGAAGGCAAGAGCTTCGAAAATAAATGCCTGATATGAACTTATCAAGTAATAACTCTTTCTTCCAGAAATTTACGACTGCACTGATGATTTGTTTTTGCTGTCTTTTGTCTTGTCAAATCTTGGCGGAAACTTCATCAGGCTGTAAGTTTCATAAATTTCAGACTCATCTCATATTTGAGCTGATGTTGTCACAGTGTGGTGTATGTAATGTAGTTTTTCATTTGTGAAGTCACCGGAATTTATCATCTGAACTACTTTCTGATTGACAGTGTGTTTTCTGAAGCGAGCATTAGCCAAATGCAGATCACACTAGACGTTAATTTATGAGATTCTCGCATGTAGTAGACGTCACTTTCCGGTGATAATTTTATGGAAACTTGTCCTCAATTCTGTGCGAGACTTCCATTCCTTGAAGACTGATCTTTTGGAAGGCAAGAGGTTCAAAAATAAATTTGCATTATGAACTTATGAAGTAATAACTCTTTCTTCCAAAAATATACGAATGCACTGATGAATTGTTCTTGCTGTCTTTTGTCTTGTCAAATCTTGGTGGAAACTTCATTAGTTTGTAAGTATCATAATTTTCAGACTCATGTCATCTTTGAGCTGATATTGTCACGGTCTGCTATACGTAATGTAGTGCTTCATTTGTTAAGTCACCGGAATTTATCATCTGAACTACTTTCTGATTGACAGTGTGTTTTCTGAAGCGAGCATTAGCCAAATGCAGATTCCACTAGACGATAATCTATGAGATTCTGGCATGTAGTAGACGTCACTTTCCAGTCATAATGCTTTGGGAACTTGTCCTCAATTTTATGCCACTCTTCCACTCGTTGGAAACTGATCTGATGGAAGGCAAGACCTTTGAAAATAAATGCCCGATATGAACGTATCAAGTAATAACTCTTTCTTCCAAAAATATCCGACTGCACTGATGATTTGTTGTTGCTGTCTTTTGTCTTGTCAAATCTTGGCGAAAACTTCATCAGCTCGTAAGCTTCATAATTTTCAGACATCTCGTTTTTGAGTAGATGTTGTCACAATGTGGTTGATTTAATGTAGTGCTTCATTTGTGAAGTCACCAGAATTTATCATCTCAATAACTTTCTGATTGACAGGGGTTTCTCTGAAGTGAGCATTAGCCAAATTCAGATCCCACTAGACATTAATCTATGAGATTGTGGCGTGTAGTAGACGTCACTTTCCAGTCATAATTTTTTGAGAACTTGTCCTCAATTCTGTTCCAGACTTATACCCGTTAGGAACTGATATGATGTAAGGCAAAAGCTTTGACAATAAATACCCAATGTGAAGTTATCAAGTAATAACTCTTTCTTCCAAAAATATACGACTGCACTGATTATTGTTTTTTGCTGTCTTTTGTCTTGTCATATCTTGGCGGAAACTTCATCAGGCAGTATGTTTCATAATTTTCAGACTCATGTCATCTTTGAGCTGATTTTGTTACAGTGTGGTTGATGTAATGTAGTGCTTCATTTGGGAAGTCACTGGAATTTATCATCTCAACAACTTTCTGATTGACAGTGTGTTTTCTGAAGCCAGCATTAGCCAAATGCAGATCTCACTAGATGCGAATCTATAAGATTCTGGCGTGTAGAGGACGTCACTTTCCATTCATAATTTGACAGGTGCTTCTCCTCAATTTTGTACCAGACTTCCACCCTTTGAAAACTGATCTGTTGGAAGGGAAGAGCTTCTAAAGCAAATGCCCAATATGAACTGATCAAGTAATAATTCTTTCTTCCAAATATTTACGAATGAACTGATGATTTGTTGTTGCTTTCTTTTGTCTTGTCAAATCTTGGCGGAAACTTCATTAGCTCGTAAGTTTCATAAATTTCAGACTCCTCTCATCTTTGAGCTGATTTTGTCACTGTCTGGTTGATCTAATGGGGTGCTTCATTTGTGAAGTCACCAGAATTTATCATCTCAACTACTTTCTGATTGACAGGGTGTTCTCTGTAGCCAGCATTAGCCAAATGCAGATCCCACTAGATGTTAATCTATGAGATTGTGGCGTGTAGTAGACATCACGTTCCAGTCATCATTTTATGGGGACTTGTCCTCATTTCTCTTCCTGACTTGCACCTGCTAGAAACTGATCTAATGGAAGGCAAGAGCTTCGAAAATAAATGCCCGATATGAAGTTATCAAGTAATAGCACTTTCTTCCAAAAATATACGACTGCACTGATGATTTGTTGTTGCTGTCTTTTGTCTTGTCAAATCTTGGCGGAAACTTCATCAGTTCGTAAGTTTCATAATTTTGAGACTCATGTCATCTTTGAGTAGATGTTGTCACGGTGTGGTGTATGTAATGTAGTTCTTCATTTGTGAAGTCACCAGAATTTATCATCTCAACTACTTTCTGATTGACAATGTGTTTTCTGAAGCGAGCATTAGCCAAACGCAGATTCCACGAGACGTTTATCTGTGAAATTCTGGCGTGTAGCAGACATCACTTTCCAATCATAATTTTACAAGAACTTGTCCTCAATTCTATGCCAGACTTCTACCTGTTGGAAACTGATCTGATGGAAGGCAAGAGCTTCGAAAATAAATGCCCGATATGAAGTTATGAAGTAATAACTCTTTCTTCCAAAAATATACGACTGCACGTATGGTTTGTTGTTGCTGTCTTTTGTCTTGTCAAATCTTGGCGGAAACTTTATCAGCTCATAAGTTTCATAATTTTCAGACTCCTCTCATCTTTGAGTAGATGTTGTCACGGTGTGGTTGATGTAATGTAGTTCTTCATTTGTGAAGTCACTGGAATTTATCATCTGAACTACTTTCTGATTGGCAGTGTGTTTTCTTAAGCGAGCATTAGCCAAATTCAGATCCCACTAGACGTTAATCTATGAGATTGTGGCGTGTAGTTGACGTGACTTGCCTGTCATAATTTTACGGCAAATTGTCCTCAATATTATGCCAGACTTACACCTGTTGGAAACTGATCTGTTGGAAGGAAGGGCTTCGAAAATAAATGCCCGTTATGACCTCATCAAGAAGTAACTCCTCCCAAAAGTAAATGTATGCACTGATGATTTGTTTTTGCTCTCTTTTGTCTTGTCAAATCTTGACGGAGACTTCATCAGGTCGTAAGTTTCATAAATTTCAGACTCATCTCGTCTTTGAGCTGATTTTGTTACGGTCTGGTTGACGTAATGTAGTGCTCATTTGTGAAGTCACCGGAATTTATCATCTGAACTACTTTCTAATTGACAGTGTGTTTTCTTAAGCGAGCAATAGCCAAAGACAGATCCCACTAGACGTTAATCTATGAGATTGTGGCGTGTAATAGACGTCACTTTCCAGTCATAAATTTACAGGAGCCTCTCCTCAATTCTACTCCTGACTTGCACCCATTGGAACTGATCCGATGGAAGGGAAGAGCTTTGAAAGTAAATGCCCGATATGAAGTTATCAAGTAATAACTCTTTCTTCCAAAAATTTACGACTGCACTGATGATTTGTTTTTACTGTCTTTTTTCTTGTCAAATCTTGGCGGAAATTCCTCAGCTCGTAAGTTTCATAATTTTCAGACTCATCTCATCTTTGAGAAGATCTTTTCATGGTGTGGTTGATGTAATGTAGTTCTTCATTTGTGAAGTCATTGGAATTTATCATCTGAACTACTTTCTGATTGACAGTGTGTTTTCCGAAGCCAGCATTAGCCAAATGCAGATTCCACTAGACGTTAATCTATGAGATTGTGGCGTGTAGTAGACATCACTTTCCAGTCATAGTTTTAGGGGAACTTGTCCTCAATTGTCTGCCAGACTTACGCCTGTTGCAATCGGATCAAATGGAAAGCAAGAGCTTCGAAAATTGATGCTCGATGTGAACTTATCAAATAGTAACTCTTTCTTCCAAAAATATACAACTGCACTGATGATCTGTTTTTGCTGTCTTTTATCTTGTCAAATCTTGGCGGAAACTTCATCAGTTCGTAAGTTTCATAATTTTGAGACTCATGTCATCTTTGAGTAGATGTTGTCACGGTGTGGTTGATGTAATGTAGTTCTTCATTTGTGAAGTCACCGGAATTTATCATCTCAAGAACTTTCTGATTGACAGTGTTTTTTTTTGAAGCGAGCATTAGCCAAATTCAGATCCCACTAGACATTAATCTATGAGATTTCTGGCGTGTAGTAGACGTCACTTTCCGATCATAATTTAACAGGAGCTGGTCGACGTCCTCAATTCTGTTCCAGACTTACACCTGTTGAAAACTGATCTGATGGAAGGCAAGAGCTTCAGAAGGAAATGCCTGATATGAACTTATCAAGTAATAACTTTTTCTTCCAAAAATATACGAATGAACTGATTATTTGTTGTTGCTGTCTTTCAACTTGTTAAATCTTGGCGGAAACTGCATCAGCTTGTAAGTTTCATAATTTTGAGACTCATCTCATCTTTGAGCTGATTTTGTCACAGTGTGGTTGATGGTATGTAGTGCTTCATTTGTGAAGTCACCGGAGTTTATCATCTCAAGAACTTTCTGATTGACAGTGTGTTTCCTGAAGCCAGCATTAGCCAAATGCAGATCCCACTAGACTTTATGAGATTCTGGTCTGTCGTAGACATCAATTTCCAGTGATATTTTCATGGGAAAATTTCCTCAATTTTATGCCTGACTTACACCTGTTGAAAACTAATCTGATGGAAGGCAAGAGCTTCAAAAATAAATACCCGATATGATCTTATCTAATAATGACTCTTTCTTTCAAATATCTACGAATGCACTGATGATTTGCTTTTGCTGTCTTTTGTCTTGTCAAATCTTGGCGGAAACTTCACCAGGGAGTAAGTTTCATAATTTTCATACTCATCTCATCTTTGAGCTGATGTCCTCACGGTGTGGTTGATGTAATGTAGTTCTTCATTTGTGAAGTCACCGGAATTTATCACCTGAACTACTTTCGGATTGACAGTGTGTTTTCTGAAGCGAGCATTAGCCAAATGCAGATCCCACTAGACGTTAATTTATGAGATTGTGGGGTGTAGTAGACGTGACTTTCCAGTAATAATTTTACAGCAACTTGTCTTCAATTTTATTCCAGACTTCCACCCTTTGAAAACTGATCTGATGGAAGGCACGAGCTTCGAAAATAAATGCCTGATATGAACTTATCAATTAATGCCTATTTCTTCCAAAAATATACGACTGCACTGATGATTTGTTGTTGCTGTCTTTTGTCTTGTCAAATCTTGGTGGAAACTTCATCAGGTGGTAAGTTTCATAGTATTCAGACTGCTCTCATCTTTGAGCTAATGTTGTCACGGTGTGGTTGATGTAATGTAGTGCTTCATTTGGGAAGACACTGAATTTATCATCTCAACAACTTTCTGATTGACAGTGTGTTCTCTGAAGCGAGCATTAGCCAAATGCAGATCCCACTAGACGTTAATCTATGAGATTCTGGTGTGTAGTAGACATCACTTTCCAATCATAATTTTACGGGAACTTGTGCTCAATTCCATCCCTGACTTGTTCTCATTTGAAACTAATCTGTTGGAAGGCAAGAGCTTCGAAAATAAATACTCGATATGAACTTTTGAAATAATAACTTTTTCTTCCAAAATATACAAATGCACTGATGATTTGTTGTTGCTGTCTTTTGTCTTGTCAAATCTTGGCGGAAACTTCATCAGCGAGTAAGTTTCATAATTTTGAGACTCATCTCATCTTTGAGTAGATCTTTTCACGGTGTGGTGTATGTAATGTAGTTCTTCATTTGTGAAGTCACCGGAATTTTACGTCTCAACAACTTTCTGATTGACAGTGTGTTTTCTTAAGCCAGCAATAGCCAAATGCAGATCCCACTAGATGTTTATCTATGAGATTGTGGCGTGTAGTAGACGTCACTTTCTGGTCATAATTTTATGGGAGCTTTTCCTCAATTCTATTCCAGACTTACACCTGTTGAAAACTAATCTGATGGAAGGCAAGAGGTTCGAAGATAAATGCGCAATATGAAGTTATCAAGTAATAACTCTTTCTTCCAAAAATATACGAATGCACTGATGATTTGTTGTTGCTGTCTTTTGTCTTTTCAAATCTTGGCGGAAACTTCATCAGTTCGTAAGTTTCATAATTTTGAGACTCATGTCATCTTTGAGTAGATGTTGTCACGGTGTGGTGTATGTAATGTAGTTCTTCATTTGTGAAGTCACCGGAATTTATCATCTGAGCTACTTTCGGATTGACAGTGTGTTTTCTGAAGCCAGCATTAGCCAAATTCAGATCCCACTAGACATTAATCTATGAGATTCTGGCATGTAGTAGACGTCACTTTCCGGTCATAATTTTATGGGAGCTTTTCCTCAATTCTGTTCCAGACTTACACGTGTTGAAAACTGGTCTTATGGAAGGCAAGAGCTTTGAAAATAAATGCCTGATATGAACTTACGAAGTAATAACTCTTTCTTCCAAAAATATACGAATGAACTGATGATTTGTTGTTGCTATCTTTTTTGTCCTGACAAATCTTGGCGGAAACTTTACCAGCTCGTAAGTTTCATAATTTTGAGACTCATGTCATCTTTGAGTAGATGTTGTCACGGTGTGGTTGATTTAATGTAGTGCTTCATTTGTGAAGTCACCGGAATTCATCATCTGAACTACTTTCTAATTGACAGTGTGTTTTCTGAAGCCAGCCATAGCCAAATTCAGATCCCACTAGACGTTAATCTATGAGATTGTGGCGTGTAGTAGACATCACTTTCCAGTCATAATTTTTCGGGAGGTTGTCCTCAATTTTATGCCAGACTTCCACCTGTTAAAAACTGATCTGTTGGAAGGAAGGGTTTTGAAAATAAATGCCCGATATGAAGTTATGAAGTAATAACTCTTTCTTCCAAAAATAAACGACTGCACTGATGATTTGTTTTTGCTGTCTTTTGTCTTGTCAAATCTTGGCGGAAACTTCATTAGCTCGTAAGTTTTATAATTTTCAGACTCATCTTTGAGCTGAAGTTGTCATGGTCTGGTTGATCTCATGTAGTGTCTCACTTGTGTAGTCACCAGAATTTATCATCTCAAGTACTTTCTGATCGACAGTGTGTTTCCTGAAGGCAGCCTTGGTGAAATGCAGATCCCACTAGATGTTAATCTATGAGATTGTGGCGTGTAGTAGACGTCACTTTCCAGTCATAATTTTATGGGAGCTTTTCCTCAGTTCTATTCCGGACTTACACCTGTTGAAACTGATCTGATGGAAGTCAAGAGCTTTGAAAGTTGATGCCCAATATGAAGTTAACAAGTAATAACTCTTTCTTCCAAAAATATATGAATGCATTGATGATTTGTTGTTGCTGTCTTTTGTCTTGTCAAATCTTGGCGGAAATTTCATCAGCTTGTAAGTCTCATAAGTTTGAGACTCATCTCATCTTGGAGCTGATGTTGTGGCTGTCTAGTTCATCTTATGTAATGCTTCATTTGTGAAGTCACCGGATTTTATCATTTTAACTACTTTCTGATTAACAGTGTGTTTTCCGAAGCGAGCATTAGCCAAATGCAGATCCCACTAGGCGTTTATCTATGACATTCTGGCATGTAGTAGACATCACTTTCCAGTCATAATTTCACAGGAGCTTATCCTCAATTTTATGCCAGACTTACACCTGTTGCAAACTGATCTGTTGGAAGGCAAGAGCTTTGAAAATAAATGCGCAATATGAACTTATCAAGTAATAACTCTTTCTTCCAAAAATATACGACTGCACTGATGATTTATTTGTTGCTGTCTTTTGTCTTGTCAAATCTTGGCGGAAACTTCATCAGGTCGTAAGTTTCATAATTTTGAGGCTCATGTCATCTTTGAGTAGATGTTGTCACGGTGTGGTTGATGTAATGTAGTTCTTCATTTGTGAAGTCACCGGAAT
>JAOWAW010104593.1:0-14715 GCA_028565695.1 Nicola tetela
AGGACAGGGCGAGGAAAATTATAGATAAAAAGGGAAACACAGAGAGTGATATCTTTGTGCTAGATGGTTCTCTGGCTTGTGGTTTTGACTATAATTTAGAGGCCAAGCTTGTACTGTTGGGGATGTAGCCTACAGTGTGCTAATTTCTTGTAGCCTGACATGCAGTGAATGTTGAATGATTTCGAGCTATGTTACACAACTTGCCATACACCAATTCTTTTTAAACTGGCAGATTTGTCCGCCTGTCTAGTTAGTTAGGTCGTGTTTTTCATTTGGCTGGGGCATTTGGCATCCAAATGGCCTAGCCTCCTTGGTACTAGTTCTAGCTCCAATCTGGCACAAAGAACAGAGAAATACTATTGGCGCTTTGCCTCCAGCTATCACAAACAGAGGAACAGGGACCAGAGGAAAGTAGGGAGAATGAATATATTCCTGAGCTATCTATTAGTGCTGGCAGAATTGCCAGGCACTTCCACGTCAGAAAGTTGCCAATGTACACTATATGGTGTAACTATCTAAACCCTTGAATCCAACCTTTCATTTATGTTTCTACCTATCTGCAGAACACCACGGCCTGGTATTCTAGAGATATTTGGACATTCTTCCCACACTTTGACCTAGGAGATGAGCATGTGTAAACACAGTCTCCTTGGCTGGTTTCAACAAGTAGTTTGTATATACAGCACAGCCTAAATTGATAAATGAGTATACTAAACCCATTGCCGGTGTGCAAGCTTGGTATCCTGCTAGCCATTGAATGATCATGTAACTTTTTCAGAGCTCTTACCTGGTTTTCAGATTGTTTAATTTCCTTGTGATTTTCATATAGCTCATAGTCTGTAGTTGAAACAACACCTGTATTAGTCATTCTTGCAGTAGCTGTACACCATAACGGCAGAAAGGTGGGTTTGGAGGAATATTCTCTCACAGATTAGAGCATTTTGCTCAGCTTGATTGCCTCACCTTTGTTGTCTAGAGGGTTATCCGGAGGATGCCCTGCCGCAGCTGATCTAATGTCTTGTTTTCTTTGAGTTCTTCTTCGCCGGAGAAAAATGAGTACGAGAATGATGAGAAAGAGACCACCACCCACAGCCCCACCAATTACAGGCAAAAGATTATTGCCACTTGAAGACTTGGAAGCGCTTTTAACTGTAAACACATCTGGGAAATTAACAGAACAAATCTGGTAAGGCGGAATATACTTGCAGGGTTAGACTGGATGTTCAGAGATGTGAGCACAAAGCTTGTTCAAACCCCGGAACATTTTCAATATATTTGCATCAGTTCACAAGCACTCTTTGCGAGTCTACATTCTATATCCAGTTACACTTTAGGGCTGTCTGACTTAAAGCTGCAGTGCCCACATGTGTGCTAGTTTCAACTTGCAGTCCTTTCAGATATAAGCTTGGACAACTTGTTGTACTGTAATCGCGGATCTAGCTAGTATTCCTCTTTCCATTATACTTTTATCTGGAGTATGTATTACAACATATTTATAGTCTAGGTGCCATTACATAGCTGGAATGCGCTTCTTTAGGAACACTCCAGTTCAACTGCAGCTGAATAATCCATTGTCATCAGCACTGGAAGTGTGAATCCGTGAGTGTCATCAGCCAAACTTCACCAACTAACATCTATGCTGATATATATACAACCTTGTTAATTTTTCTGATAGTGTTTATAAAAAGCGTTATTCCATCACATTGATAAGATCGCCTGGAAATGTATAGTTTTACATCTACAAACAACATCACACAATTCCTATTATCTGTTTAGCTGGAAAAACCGATTAAAGGCATCTATACAGAACGTCCCAAAATGAATAACATGAGTTGTTAACAGCCCTGCAGACTGCACCTATGTCCCATGCTTAAAATATTCAACACACATTTGTACCAGCCACTATTGTTATTCATACCTATGCTTCAACAGTAGGCACTGTAGATGTTTCCTACATCAGTCATTGGCTGTGCATTTCTCTGAGCATGTCCCTACTTATGCGGTCTGAAAACTGCCTACTTGTTGGTTACTTGGGCAGGCATTTCACACACAATGAATTGTACTGCAATTATGCCAACGGTGAAGATGTGTTGGATTTTGCGCTCTTTGAGTATTTCATTTAGATTAACCCTGTGTTTGGTAGAAAGGAACTCTGTAGATTAATTATACTAACATGCAGCTACAAGACAAGTACTGCTCTGCTGTATGAATATTCAGCTACAGCTGCAACCAACTTAGGAATCCTAGGCGTCCACAACCTTGGCTAGAGAACCTAGTTGCTGCAACTTACAGCAAAAAAATCAACTGAGATGGCTTTGATGGGGTGCTGTACAATCATCAGTTTCCCTAAGCCCTGCATCTGTTCCTAACTGCTTCTCTGTGATCCCACTCTAATCTCCAAGGTTTGTGCTGGTGATAGGCCCAGATTGTGATGGTAGTTACAAGTGCTGTAATTACATGCTGGATGATATCAGACCTCAATTGTCACACTACAGTGCAAGTCTAGTTCGAACATATTATAGTAAGATTGGATCTACAAATTGCAAGTATATCAGAGAGGTATAGAATTATACACTAGCACAAATATCTATCAAGGAGCAGGGGATCTTTGCTCATGCATGTCACCTGCCTGTTGCTTTGCATTTATCATTAATATCACATATATCAATTCCAGTGTCACTAGCCCATCATCATTTTCAAATTTTCTATCGATTGAAAACATATACAAAAGGGGTAATATGTTGCAGAACTCCTGGCATATCTAACCTGAGCAATAGCCAACACGTCCACTTCCTGTGAAGCCTTCATTGCAGGTACAGAAGTATGAACCAACGGAATTTGTACACGTTGCATTTTTATCACACTTGAGGGTTTTGGTTGTACATTCATTAATATCTGACATGAGGTATATTAGCAAACATTTCATTTCTGTAGGATACAACTAGATTATATAGAGAGCCTACCTTCGGAAAATGCGCTCCTACTTCTCATAGTCAATGCCAATTGGGACACAATGGAAAACATCTTTTTGCAGTATAGTCCCAAGTTTGACCAGTCTCTTTTGCAATCAGGTTCTTCTGATGCTTTACTGGACCAGCTGGTCATGAGAAGTCTAACAGACTCTTCATGCTACTCTTGTATTTTGTCCTGTCCACAACATATCTGCCCCCCTAAACTGTAAAATTTTATCAGGCTAGAACACATCTACACCAGTGAATTAGTTATCGCTGTTAATGCATACCACCTGCCTGTTGTTTAGCATTTACTTTGGAGAGAACATATGTGACTCTAGAGCATATTCCAATGGCCACTTGTCCGAAAACGTTTACAAACACAACAGAAGAACGCATCAAAGTTGCACCTGGTAGGTCTAACCTGTGCAATGGCCAGCATTGCCACTTTTTTTGAAGCCTTCCTTGCACACACAGAAGGAAGAGCCAGCAGAATTCATGCACGTTGCATTTTCATCACACTTGAGAGTTTGTTGTATGCATTCATCTATACCTGAAGTCAGATACCGAACAGAGCATTTGAGATGAAAAAATTGTTAGAATATTGAGAAATACCTCAAGAAAAACTATCAATATGTCTTTGATCAAAGAAGAATGCACCACCAAATAGATAGGACGGCCGACCAAAGCACAGCCTTTCCTCACTTCACGGTCATGAAATGTTTTTACTGGATAAGTACATACCTATGCATAATTTATATTTTCCTGTTTCGTTTGCGATTCTTGTAATGGATGATCTTGATTCGTTTATTCCTGTGTCATCAGTTGCCTGGCTAAGCCTCTATCTAAACATCTCTCCAAAAATGCTTGCATCACGAATCAGCTTGCTTATGAATTCACCAGGTTTGTCGGTCTACACGCATCATGACTTTTTGTCAGTAGGTTTTTGCACTAAGTCCCAATAACAAGCATAGCGAATTCAAGAAAAGTAACTCACACCAGCAAAAGGATGGTTTTCCTTTTCTTTGTTGACTTTTTGATCCTTACACTAGGACCTTCATCAGAACTGGGGCATGCAAGTACTTCAAGTTACATATTATATATCAAACAGGGTTCTTCTATCACTCTTACAACGACCTAATCTATCGCTCTATCCACTAAAATGACAACTGAGTTTTACACATCTAGAGAAGTATTTTTTTCCAGAACCATGTCTAACCACAGCTTGCTCAATTGTATCCCTCTGTCTGAATTCATAGTGACGTCCCTCAAGTCCAGTTTGTGAATAGCTAAGACCTCCCGTATCTTCCTCTTTGTCCTGTTCTGTTCTTGCACTATGGTCAGTTTTCAATAGACGGTATGATCTGTGAGAAGGTGATGGCTGGCGCTAGCCGAAAGATCCGCATGTCCCAGCCTTGTATGGTTCTAGTGTTAACGAAAAATCCTACCCTTTTGCTGATGTGAGTGACTTTTCTGGAATTAATGATCCCAGCGTGATGTCTTGGAATATCCTTTGAGAAAATTTCTCTGAAGTGTTTTCCAGTTCTGGAGTGTCACATGGCATGTGACACTCCAGAACTGGAGAAAGGCCTAGGGTTTGTACATTTGCCAAACGAAAAAGTACTCACTCAGTAAAGTATTCTGTACGAACTACCTGTAATTTGCTCCTGATTGGTTTAATCTGTTCCTAATCCTTTTGCGATTGAGTCACTGCATAGTACAGTTTCCAAAGCTGCAATGGTGCTAGCTTGCCTGATCGACGTGATTTTGACCTTGGGGCAGCCTACGCAGTTTGTGCAGGTATCAATGCAAAGTTAGGAGGTTGTAGAGTGATATACCGTGTGATAATACTCCTATAAACCATATCAACCATATCTGGTGACAATGCAAAAGGCACATGTTGGGGTTAATATAGCTATCCATTTGGTGTATAATTTTGTTAACTATTATCACAGTTCTTGAACTCAGATCTAATGGATTAATGCTGGACATCCAGAAATGTGTAACCAGGAAATACGTATGAATCACCTACAGTGCGATGAATAGTAGGGGTGAAACGGTTACACATTTCAGGGTATCGGGTACCCTAATCCAGCAAACACTGTATTAATATTTGGTTCGGGTAGCGGTTCCACACTCTAACACGCCTTTGTAACTTGAGTATAATTCCTTGCAAGGTCACTTCATTCTGTTTCTTCTTTCTTGCAGGTTACACGTGTTAAGCAACAGCTCAGGACACCAATAGCACTTCTCTATCAAATGGTTAGACTGTTTTTTTTTGTGTGTGTGCTTTTGGTGTGTTTTTCCAATAGAAGAAAATACATCACCCTGTCAATGGTGGATATTTGCTGTGATTAGTCAGAGTCAGATGACATAGACCCATCCTTGCCATCAAGGTATGATAATGGAGGCACTTCATCATCCCAGTCATTGACATAGGTGACAGCACCCTCTGGAGTACAAGCTGCAGTTGTTGACAGTGCTGGTGGCTGGTAACCAGGCTCCAGCTTGTTGTTTTTTGATAAGAAGATGAGGACGTTGATGTTGTTGTGGCTGAGTTGGCTTCTGAGCTTGTTAACAACCACACCTGCTGTTGAGAATGCTTGCTCAGCAGGGACACTGGTGGCCAGAATGCACAGGCACTTTCTTGCAAGCTTGATAAGGTGAGGAAACAATGCATCACTGTTGGCTCACCATCACAGGGGATCCTCATTGTTGCTAATGTCATCAGCAGGAAAGTAACGCTCCAACTATCATGTAAATCTGATCTGTTGATGTGGACTGGTTCGCTTTTCTTGGCTTGGGGCACAACATGTCCAGTTTGGAGTGGGGCTTCTCTTCTTCCACTCGCTTTCTCTTTGCTGGTGGCTCATTAGTGTGTGTTGCGATCTCATCATTGATGTTCATGTTACAGTTGTCACTTTGGGCTTTCAGAAATGTCAACAGTGAATCCTTGGCCTCTTTAACATCATTATCTGACAGGAAGCTGAGATGCTTAAAGCATGGGTCAAGGGCAGAGCATACAATGGTAGGTGAGCCTGGATCAACTGTGCACAGACTGAGCTTGCTGCGTAGCTTCTCAGCCAACTTCTTCTTGAATGCTCCAGTGTTCTTGCTCTGACCAGGGACATTGTTCTAAAGCACCTGGACCAATGATGTGAGGATTGGAATTACCAAGAAGCGGTGTGGTACTCCTGTCCACTGAAGACCGAGGTTGCCATTTCTAATGGCTGCAAGGCGAGATACAGCTCTTCAGCGAGATTCCAGCCATCAGAGGACAAGTTGAGGGGCTGGTGCTCAGCCTTGGTGACCTTGCAATCTTGCAAAAACTGCTGACACTGCCATCCTCAACTTCATCAGTCTCTACAGCATGAAATACAATGAGTTCCACTGGGTTGGACAGTCTGTTATAAGGTGCAATGGTGGGTCTGCGACTTCCAATTGGACCTGGTGTGTCTCCAAAGCATCTGTGGCCTGAGATGAGGGATGGAAATGGCCCACCAGCTACCAACAATGTGACAGTAACTTCGACAAGGGCTGACTATCTTCTAATTCATGGCGAATACAGGTCTGCAATCTGTGTGCTCAGCATACCAGACTGCTTCAGCCTTCTTTCTTCAAAAGGCAACCAGCTGCCATCATGTTAGCAGCTTCGTCATGCACTATACACATCACTTTCCATTTGGGGAGATCCACTACTGACAGCAACTTGAGGACATGCTCAGCAATCCGCTCAGCAGTGTGCGAAACAGGGAAGTGAGCTGTATCCACAACGTAGTTGTGAACGTTCCAATGGGTGTTAGTAAAGTGGATTGTCAGAGTGGAATAGCTCCTTGTCGTCTTCGATGTCCAGGCATCTGTTGGGAGTAAGACAAACTCCGCTTCCTTGGATAGCAGTCTCTGCAATTCATCAAGAAGAACTTCGTACCACTTGGAAGCAAGTTTCTGCACCTGAGTTCTGCTGGGAACTTTGTGGCCTTTCTTTCACTGCTGCTAACATAAGGCGCTGAAAGGTACTGTTGCTGACGATATTGAAAGGCCACAGGTTGTCTGCAACCCAGTCCGCTACCAACTGGTCGAGCTGTTTACCTTTCGCTGCTGAAACCTTTGGCTCCGTTTTGGAACTCCACAGCATGTCCAGTTTCTTCATACCAGGCTTTGACACAGTTAAATCTTCCAACAAACCCGCAGCTTTAGCATCGGAAGGGTGCTTGGCCCAAACATGTTTCATCATTGTTGATGTCGAGCTACTCACATATTGGAGCTCATCCTTGCGAATGGAACACTGGACTTTATCGCCAGAAATAAGTTTGAATAAATTCCAAATTTTGGAGCGGCTCTGACCAGGCCGGTCAGGAATAGAATTTGAAAAGGCCTTAAGCTTGGACGCCATGATCTTCAAATGAATCATCAAGAAAGGAAACTGCGACAAGAGCCAGAAACTGTCGAGTCAACAGTTGCGTGCCGTGCCAGCTCGCCATGCCAGATGTTGTCGAACTCATGTGCATCATGTCACATGCACATACATGTGCAGTACGCACGCACACAGATTTACCTATGTCAAGTGACAGTATGCAGGCATGCCTTGGCTGTGTGCGTCTTTTTTTCGGTCCTTTTTTCGGTGATTCAGTTACCAAACATGTTCTTCACCTGAACTGTTTCACTACTAATGAATAGAGACCATTTCAAAACCTATCGCTACCAGTACAGAGAGTGCTAATTCAAGGTTTGCACTTACAGCTGTATGAACCATTCATGTTGACACAACGTGTGTTGTTACACCTGTGAGAACCTGTTGAGCATTCATTGATGTCTGCAGAGTGCAGGAGATCCAATTACTGTTTTGTAAACTATATTGAGGGGGGGGGGGGGGACATAGCAGTAGACAACCATCATAGGTACGGCACCTATCCCTAAATTTATTATATTCTGTTGAGAGCTGAGGTCAAAAAGACTGCTCTACATAGAACAGAAGTCCAATGTGGCATAGACCATTTGGAAAAAACATTGCCTTCCCTCTACTCCAGTAGTCAACCCTTCAAGGTTTGTTCTCTTGTAGATGGTGATACTCATAGATGTTCTATCTAATTGTATTGCATTCATCAGCTAGTGCGGTGTGTAGTCTACCAGAACTGTGATAGTTTATGAGTCACACACAGTCTGGATGCTGAATATGTTATAATGCCTTACCAGTACAGTGATAGATAGAGCCATTTCCTGTAAATCCATACTTGCACTTGCAGTTGTATGACCCATTAGAGTTGAGACAATGTGCATAGACATCACACGTGTGCAATCTTGTTAAACATTCATTGATATCTGTGGATATGTGGAGGCTCAGTTTTTCGTCGTTCAAATAGTCTTAAAGCACTACGACCCAAACATGATGTTTAGAGTTTGTGATATACACTGCAGAAGTCCGACTTGTTTTTTATCTTCTGAAGGTCCTTTATTTAGTGCTAGGCTCTATAACAAATATAGTACATAATGAAGTTCATGTGCAACAGCAAAATCATGCAGACATTCAGTCCTATCGGGAGTTCCATTCTATCATTGTCAAGTGCAAGACATGCTGTTTGCTGGAGCTGTCTAACTACTGATCAGTTACAGTATCTTGTGGACATGTTGCTGTAGTACAGCTTGTGGATGGGTCATCTAGTACTTCTTCAGGGCATGAATGGGATCTGTTTGCTGTAAACATTTCAATCTTTCGCAATGTGCCTTCTGGCCTTTCATGGTAGGTCCGTGTAAGGTTGCAAACGCGTAAAATAGGATAACCCATTGTGTGCAAAAGATTCAATGGTTTTGTTCTGAACCTGATGGAACCATCTACTTAGGTTAAACTGGTTGTGGGTTCTGAACACTACAAGATACCTAAGACTTTAGTGACTTTCCCAAGTGAACAAGATTATAACTTATGCACCAACAACCATTTGGAAAAACAATTCTTTTCCTCCACTCTAGACATGAACAATCACCTTAAGGTTAGATCGATATCTGATATAAAATTTATTACTGGTAGAAGTTCAGTGTAGAATGGTATCACCGGAACCAGGATTGTGTAGGATTCATATGTATAATGCTTTATGAAGATCTGTACATACCAGTGCAGTTATCAACAGTGCCAGTTCTTGTTAGGCCATTTTTGCAATTGCAGTTGTATGAGCCCTCAGTGTTGACACATTGTGCGTTGCTGTCACACTCGTGAGATCCTTTCATGCATTCATCCATGTCTGTGCAATCGCGGCCTGAGACCTTGCTTATTGATCGCTTATATACAGCTTATGGTAATTGCAACTTAGGCTAGTAGCAAGAATTATATTCCAATTTCGTTCCAATTGCTCTTACAACTTCCCCCACATGAATAAACGTGATTGATGATATCGTGACCAAAGGATGGTACTATATTTCTGTACATATAGTATTTCTAGAGGCTATGCTAGCTCTGTCAGATCTTCAATACATGTGGTGTCTACTGTAGACGAAAAATGTTCAGTGAGGATCTTGTTGTATGACACGAGATATTATGATTTAGCAACAACATTTTTCCATCACGCTGCTCATCTAATTTTATCTCAATGAGTAACACACAGTATGGATCATCGGCTGAAGGTGCTACAATGCCTTACCAATACAGTGATAGATAGTACCATTTCCTGTAAATCCATCCTGGCACTTGCAGCTGTATGACCCATTAGTGTTGAGACAATGTGCGTAGACATCACACGTGTGCAATCCATTTTCACATTCATTGATGTCTGCGGATTCGTGAAGACTAAGTTATTCTTCATTTCCAATATTTATATTGTAACAACTTCTGCTAGGCTGTGAGTAAATTTATAGTCTAAGAGCAGTATGACCGAAGCATGATGTGGAGAGTGTGTGATATACACTGCAGACGTCCGACTTGTTTTTTACCTTCCAAAGGTCCTTTATTTAGTGCTAGGCTCTATAACAATTATAGCACATGATGAAGTTCATGTGCAACAGCAAAATCATGCAGACATTCAGTCCTATCGGGAGTTCCATTCTATCATTGTCAAGTGCAAGACATGCTGTTTGCTGGAGCTGTCTAACTACTGATCAGTTACAGTATCTTGTGGACATGTTGCTGTAGTACAGCTTGTGGATGGGTCATCTAGTACTTCTTCAGGGCATGAATGGGATCTGTTTGCTGTAAACATTTCAATCCTTCGCAATGTGCCTTCTGGCCTTTCATGGTAAGTCCATGTAAGGTTGCAAACGCGTAAAATAGGATAACACATTGTGTGCAAAAGATTCAACGGTTTTGTTCAGAACCTGATGGAACCATCTACTTAGGCTAAAACTGGTTGTGGTTTTTAACAATACTACATAGCTAAAACTTTATTAACTTTCCCAAGTGAGCCAGATTATAACTTATGTATCAACAACCATTTGAAAAAACAATTCTTTCCTTCTACTCTAGACATGAACACTCATCTCAAGATTAGATCGATATCTGTTTATCACATTAAACATATGTAGACGCTCCATGTAGAATGATATCTCCGGTACCAGGATTGTCTCGGATTTACGCACATAATGCTTCATGAAGATTTGTACATGACTTACCAGTACAGTGATTGGCAGTGCCAGTTCCTGTTAGACCATCCTTGCAATTGCAGTTGTATGAGCCTTCAATGTTGACACATTGTGCGTTGCCGTCACACTTGTGAAATCCTTCCATACATTCATTCACATCTGTGTAATTGCAGCCCGAGACTCGCTTATTGATTGCTTATATATAGGTCATGATAATTGCAACTTAGCCCTTTTGCATTAGACAGGAGTTATATTCCAATTTCGTTCCAATTGCTCTTACCACGCCTTCTATATGCATATACGTGTTTCATGATGTTATGGCCAAGGGATGGTCCTATATTTTTGTACATATTGTATTTCTAGAGGCTATGCTAGTTCTGTTAGATCTTTGATAAATATGGTGTCTGCGGTAGACGAAAAACTTTCGGTGAGGATCTTGTTGTATGACATGAGATATTATGACTTAGGAAGGACACTTGTCCGTCGCGCTGCTCATCTGAGGTAATCTCAGTGAGGATTGTGTTTAACAATCAACCAGAATGTTTCTTCATACTAACAAAGAGCGAATATGGGGCACGCTTGCTCGATTATTTGTTGTTAATTTTTCCCACATCCTTCTAGCAGAATTCATACTCAAACACTGCCTTTTGACACAGCGGCATAGAACTAGAACGATGCGAATGACTCATCAAGAAGCAATCTTGTCTTGAAAATTATTTGCAACAAGTAGTTGGCGTACATGTCTCTGAGTAGAAGCCACTTTCTTTCAGATTACAGAACTGATTAAAACCTGCTATCCATTGCACAAAATTTTAGATCTCTCCAACGGTGGCGGAACAAGTGCTCTACTAATTTGCTCTACAAGGAAACGGTTCAATAAATAGAGAGGACGGAAATGATAATGCACAAGTGCCAACTTGAGCGCCTGCGGAGAGATAGAGGATAATGAAGATGGGATTGCTTACCAGGAGGCAGCCAAAAAGCAGCAGTTTTGGGCTGCGCGAGCACAGGATGCTCGTCGGCAGCGTTAACCATTTAAAAATCCTTATCAGAAACTGATAGAAGTTAGTACGTAGCTAACAACAAATGCTGGGACGTCAAACGGGTAACAATCTATGCAGCACCAGGGATCAGCTGACCAACATACGGTATCCAGCAATGGAACATTATCCCTTGGTCGCCGACACAACATTTACCGAGAGATCTTAATTTGTTTGTTGGCTTTATTTGGTTAATTTCTCTGTAGGGCGTTTTCTATAGTATTATATAATTATTATCCATCGCTTTCCTACGTTGCTTCTGTTACCCAGCCCAAACACAGCCTCTGATCACAGTTTGCGGGATGACAGGCTGCTGCTGTCAACAAGTGGCGTGCGCATGGTGCCGTCGCAGGCCCTACATGGCTCAGTTGAAGTATGTACGCCTTCCTACCGTACATTTTGATCGGGAAAAAAGACGGGATTAGCGCGCGCGCTGGCTAGCAACGGTTGCATCGTGAGAGGATGCATGAGTAATCGCGAAGAGCAGGTGATAATTTAAGGTGGAAATATAACTCTCCTGTTACAGCAACCCCCGCTTCTAAAAGCTGTCCAACAAGGAGATTAATTATAATTCAATTTAACAATCTAAAATGTCACCAGGGACCTTGTAAAAATTGTTGTAATTGTTCAATGAGTTCTCCCCCGCTTTGTCATGTAGATTAGCTTCGGATTCCCAAGTAGGATCTTGGTATCCCATCCACTTGACAAGAAATTGGCGCTTTCCATAGCGGCGGCGACTGTTTAGCACTCTTTCCACAATGAAACGAGTATGTCCTTGTTTATTAACAATTGGAGGAGGTGGAGGTTTTATACGACCAGGTATGGAGTTTGGGTGATACCTTTCAGTGCGGTGACATTAAACACGGGATGAGCTCTGCTGTAGGATGGTAATTACAGTTGCACAACCATGGAGGACAACTTTCCACTGATCTTAAATGGTCCAATCCATACTGGCTTTAGTTTTGAGTACTGTTGTGCTCGACCGATATCAGTAGAAAGATTAACTCTGTGGACCAATACTTTCTCTTCCACATGAAAATTAACTTCACGACGAGTCCGGTCTGCATTAATAGCTTGTCTAGCTTATGCAGCTGTAATGCAATCTCAGGCAACTTGAACAGCTTCTCTTGTCCTCCGGAGCCATGGCAGAGCGCCAGGGTCAGGATCCTCTGGAGAGGGTGACAGTAGGTCTCCTGGTAAGCGAGGGAGCCAACCGTAATTTGCGAAAAAGGGTGTTTCCTTGGTTGGTTCCTGCTCCATATCGTTAAAAACTCACAAAGGGGAAGGTACTCGTCCCAGTTTGTTTGACGGTGGTTTACGAAAGACCTTAAAATGTCACTAATCACATTGTTAACTCGCTCCGTCTGTTTAATTTGAGGGTAGTTTACTGGGCTGAACTTTAAATTGGTACCCGTCCTGCAGAAAACCTCCTTGAAAAAGGCAGCCGTAAAGCGAGGATCTTGATCACAGAGAATGGAGCGACTTGAGCCATGAAGTTTGAAAATTATGTTCACGTAAATTTGAGCAGCTCTTTCAGCATCCAGGGTAGAAGTAGTGGGAAACAAATGAACTTGTTTCGTCTAGCGGTCAATAAAAGTGAAAATGGCGTCATAGTCGTCGGCTGTGGATAGCAGACCAATGATTAGATCCATACTCACATCTTGCCACGGCCTCTCTGGAACTGGCAGCGGTTGAAGTAAACTGTGTCCGTGTCGTTCACTTTTCACTCTTTGGCAGGTATCCCCTGATTGAACAAATTTGCCCACGTCCAAGCTATGGCCCAGCCATTAGAAATTACGAGTGATACGTGAGTACGTTCGCTGCCGCGCCGGATGACCTGCTGTGCGTCCGTCATGGTTTTCCTTTAGCAGCCGGAGTCTCATTTCACCCTTTGGAACATATACAAGCCCCAGCGACCCTTCATCTTCAGGCAGAGGCATCATTCCTGTTCATCCCAGTGATAACGTTTGTGGAAGCTATCCGGCTGAGTTTCTGATTAGCGCTTAATAATTGCTTGTGCCTTCCTGTCATTTGTATAATCATTCGTTAGAGATGTCTCTTCAGCGCTGCCCAAGCTGAGACTTGACCTTAAATACAAGAGCTGTAAATCGGGACGGCGAGAGAGCGCATCGGCCGTATTGGCGCGGCCCGGACAGTGACGAGTGGTAAAGTTGTTATCCGGCAGAAACTCTATCCATCCAGCCTCGCGTTTCGATAAATTCTTCTTTGTTTTCAGGTATGTAACGCCCATGTTATCGGTGATGACTTCAAAGGGTTGGTATAAATAGACGTGCCAAGTCCGGAGTGCATGGACCATTGCTAAGGATTCCCTCTCCATCTCTTGATAATTTCTTCCGCCGCAGTTAACCTCCTGGAAGTGTAGGCAACAGGATGCCATTTCTCGGCAGTCTTTTCTTGCAGCAAAACTATAACAATGGCGTGATCACTAGCGTCGGTAACAACACGGTAAGTCTTGGCCTGATCGGGAAGACTTAGCTCTAATGCTGAAAGGAGAAGTTTCTTCTAACTGTCAAAAGCGTTTTGCTGTGTTTCATTGCAACGAAACTTAGCATATCTGCTGGTTAGTTCTTCCAGTGGTCTGGCAACTTCTGCATAATGGTCAATGAACCTGCGGAAGTACTTTGCAAAGCCCAGAAAGCTGATGAATGACAATTTTTAATAGCTACAGAAGGGTTATAGTCCCCCGAACCACGGCTGTCCGAGTATCATATCGTATTCCGTTAATAGATAGGTTGCAACTTACCCTGTGTCAATGAGCAGCCAACTCATACCGCAAGTCTCAAAACACAAGCACCTTGGAATCACCATCAAGACTTCGCTCTCATGGTCGGACCATATTGGGCAAATCAGACGCAAGTGCGCCCAAAGAATGGGCATGCTTTTCCGTATTTCACCGTGTCTGACAAACGCTACATTGAAGAAAACCTTCATCGCGACCAACGCCAGATTATGTAGTACGGTTGTCAAATTTGGAGCAGTGGCAACGTACAACCACTCCAAAAACTGCAAGATCGTTTTTGTAAGAGAAGAAATATCCGATTACCACCGCTCGAAAACCGGCATAACTACCACACACTGATCCTCTTCTACAAGATCAGATCGCGCCTAGCTCCAAGTTACCTCCAAGATGTTCTTCACCC
>JAOWAW010104604.1:0-14711 GCA_028565695.1 Nicola tetela
CAGGCTCTGATTGAACAGCACGTATAGGCCGATCTATCGTCGAGGGGGCAGTAGCATGCCACTCTCCGTACCTTTCCTGTGGTCTACGTACTCGTTGACTTCTCAGTGCAGCTGCTCCTTCATTTTGAGCAAATCTGCTACTGGATTCCATAGCTCAGCTCGAATGTTTCCTAAGGGCGGATCATCCGGCTCAAAGGACCAAGAATGTGTGTTCGTGACGCTTTTGACAACTAAGTTCGAACAACTAAACCAAAATTAAAGCTCACGAGGATATAACAACAAAAGAAGAAAAAATAGCGTATGGGTAAGATACGACAGATAGTTGTACAAAGGAGATGCAAAGTAGAATAAAAGAAAGATAAACACAAAAATAGATTGAATAAGATTATGAAGCGACAACAGTCATGTAAAAGCAAATTGACAGGGCCTCAATGGGCTCTCCTCTAGGATCAATGTTAGCCAACATCTTTGTTGGTTACTATGAGAATTGGATACCTGATGACGAGTGGCCTCAAATGCACTTGCAGTATGTTGATGATGTCTTCTCACAGCTTGAAAGCAAGAAGCTGATTGAAGAATTTTGCCAACGTCTGAACAGCCTTCATCCAGCGCTTTATTTTACATGTCAAGATGAGCTTAAAGGCATGTTATCTTTTTTTGGACATCAAGGTCACAAGAACTGCTGAAGGCATGGTTACTTCAATGTATCAAAGGCCAACATTTACGGGTTTGTACACTCCATGGAACTCGTTCATTCCAACCATCTATAAGATCAACTTAGTGTGGTCGTTGACGCATCAGGTTAGGCAGATATGCTCCCCCATGATGGTTGAGACTGAGTTGAAGCATCTTCAGTTTTTGTTTAGAATAGTTACCCTGGATATGTACTGGACAGACATAATGCCCACTGTGTTGCTGCATGAAAATTTCATAGGCCCCAAGTGTTGCCTGATCATCATCTGTTTACCATGGATTGGAAACCAAACTGAGACATTCTTGAAGAGAATGAACGATGCTGTCCAACTTGTTTTTCCAGTCAAAGTCTGCACAGTTTAATGGACATCTTGTGTGTTCTCACTAGCAAAAGACAAATTGCCTGCCCATTCTCTTAGCTAAGTTGTTTAGTTGTACAAATGTTGGCAGTATGAGTGCCAGTATGTGGGCAAAACATTGCAACACCTCAGCGAGTGCATTAAAAGTGTGTGCTGAAGCATCCAGTGGAGAATGCTGCTGCGGTTGCACAGAAGAAGAAACAAAGTTGTCCACCGAAGAAATGGGTCAATCCAGGTGAAGAATATCATTCTGTGATTGCATACCACCTTGCTGTGAACTATCTATGTCGTCATCACTACTCTGACTCAGACTTTTTGATTCTCGCACTTGCACACACGAAACATCATCGTAACATGTTAGAATTTGTGTTTATCCATGTACTCCAGCCTGTTCTTTGTAAGCAAAAGTCGTTTGTTACTAGTTTAAAGTTGTTCATTACCCTCGTTGTGCAGTGTAGCATCTGTTAGCACTAGCCGTAGACTGCACATACCTAGCCTCTCGCTTACACATCGTTGTTCCCACAAACCTGTACATATATCTCTGTTTGCGTCTGAAATAGCGCATTTTCACCCATTAACTTCTGATGCCCAATGGGAAGAAAACCAGTTCAAGTCCTTCATTAGTATGTCTGAGAAGAGTTTGTCTACATTTTGTATTTTTCTTGGTTTATTTTTTTCTCTGTCTCATCATCAGTTGTTCAATTATTTATAACTTGATAATTATTTCACAATTTATTTAAATGTGAAAAATAGTTTTTTGGTACTGGACATTTTCTTTTGTCGAAACTGGTTGAAGTTCTGACGTGTGTAAAACTCAAAAGTCTTGCAAATGGTGATAATATATTGTCACTGTGCTCTTTATCTCCAAGGACCCTCTGATGGTAGAAAATTAGACTTGTGAAAATTTTTGGTGGAATCTTTTGATGACAAACCTTATTACTAGGGCCTGGTTACTTCAATTTGTGAACATTTTGTGAATACCTGGATACAGCTGACTTGTTGAAATAATATGCCTGTGAAAAATGTGCATTTTTACAGTAGTAAGTTTGTAATTGGATTTCACAACACCTCACATGTACACAGCCACTGCCTTACAGAAATTACAAGCTTTCTCTAACTACATATTCTATTTTGCTGAAATCCTCTGTGATACTGAGTGAGGTGAATATACTAACACATGCCCTTGTTTGCTGTTAGGCAGCAGAAGTTGACCGCAATCTAACTCATCTCCAAAAGGGAAAGCCAAAAATTGTCCGTTTGGCTGTTCTAGGTGATGAGGCAGTTGGTAAAACACAATTTATTTCAACAGCAACAAGTTATGCATTAGCTGCATTTGTCCGCTCATTTGCCAGTCCGCCTGTGAAAGACTCAGATGAATATCGGGCCCAGCGTACTCCTGGTGTGAAGGTGGAGGATTTACACCTGGAAGGTGGTCGCATTCTGCGTGCTTTGGATATGGGTGGACAGCCACAATTTATTGCCAGCCATCGGCCCATCGTGATTGTCACCCATGGAATATATCTTCTCGTCTTAAACCTTCTAATCGGTGAGGAAGGGATGGTGAAGTCTGGCAGCTACTGGATGACGTTTGTCATTGCTACACGCCACCCAGCAAGGTTAGCAGGTTGCAAACTACCACCATTGTTTGTGCTGTTCTCGCATGCTGACAAGCTGCCACAAGGTGCAAGTGCTCAGCATTTGGCCAACGATGTGTACGTCATCCTGAAGGGGAAGTACAGCAAGCACTTCATGTGGATGCCGGGCAATCCATTTGTTGCTAACTGTCGTGTTCGTTATGCTGGTCTCAACAGCCTCCTAGCAAACCTAGCTAAGGCTCATGACGCAGTTGTCCAGGTTAGTGAATAGGTCTATGAGTTAGATAAGGCCTTAATAATTTACTGAGGCTTCTTGTTCAGGTGTTTGTATTTTTCTCTTGCTGTTGTAAATTATGGCAGGCTCTTAGGCTAAATGTTGGACCTGTAGCGGGCCAAGGCCCTATAGATGTCCCCAAACCTATATATGGTCAATTGGTGTGTGGTTTGGGGCTCAGCTGAGCCACAAATACCGATAGATCATGACAGATTCACTTACATTTGAAACATTTTGACTGTGCTTACAATTATGGTATATCTTTGCTCGCATCTGAATAGTAGGCATGAACAAGCACCAGAGAAATGAAGATCATGACACATGCACACACTTGAAATGAAACAGAGTGTTTTTGTTTGTGCTTCCATGGTTGCACACATGAAGGCTATTTGTTATGCCAAAGGCCAAGACAATCCGCATAAAACCAACAGGTTCCAGATTTAGGTGATTATGAACAAAGACCACATAAATCATTAATACTGCACTGTAGAAAAATTAGGACATCAGTGAGCACTTCCTAGAGCCTTTGATTTCTAATCAAATGTTTAGTGGAAGGAAATGTTTGTAGAGGATAACGAGCTTAAATTGTGAAAAGAAAACTTCTCATTTCAGTCTAGTAACCTTTCTGAGATATTTGATGATGGGACAGTGCATGCACATTGTGACTGTCTACTTCTTTTTTTACTAGCATTTCTGCACTCTGTACATGATGCTGTAATACCTGCATAACAATGAAGCATATGTGAGCTGTTAGATTTGATGTGTTGACTTATTATCAGTTTTGTTGACAGAATTATACAAGAACGAAATGCCCGTGTTTCTTCTGATTGAATGCATTGAACCACGCATAGGCCATGGCATAACATATAATCTGATAGTAGCACTCCATTATAGCTACTTGCTCACACCCACCTCCTTTGGTGTGAGCTGTGTAGCCTAGAGATTACAAAAAAAACTATTTGTAACAAATTATATGGAAATGTTACTATGGGTGGATGCCCACCTGGTGGCCAATTCAGTGCATGCATAATGGCCTTGACCTTCATGTTGATCTGCCATGAACTATGTGAGTGATAGGCCGCAGAAGCCTAGAAGTGTGTAGATCATCGCGTCATGCAACCCCATGCTGCTCCTACCTTGCGTGGAGATTTTTCTTTGCCAGCAATGTGCCTGTGCACTGGCTGCTCCATGATAACACTAAGTGATGCACAACATTGCCATAAGACATTACAAAACTGCATTTTGCCTGGCGCATGACCATGAAAATTTATTGTTTAAAATATTGAAAACTAGTTTCAATTTTCTTCAAACAGGAAGTGGCATCTGTCTAATGTTGTAAATACTCTGCTCTAGGAAATGCCACTTGAACCGTTGATCAATGATGAGATCCGTAAGGCATTGAAGAAGCGAGCAAGCCATCAGTCAGTGTCAAGTGCAATCCTCACACTGGATGACTACCACTCCTTCGTGCGTGAGCATGCGTTCCGCAGTGTAGTGCCACCTACCGACAGAGTTCTATCATCACTGACAGCACTCCTTGACATGCAGGCAGATGTAAGTGCTACATTTATTTATCCCATTGTGATGTGTACTTCAGCGTGCTCATCCTCTCTAAAGAGTTGATTCTAAAGAGTTTCTTGCATGAACACAACTTTGGCAAGGTGGAGTGATCATAGACATCCAACTAATTTTCTCTCCATCCATAAATACCTTCATATGAAACAAACAACAGTCACAATCAGGTCTTATTTTTTGTCAGTGGCAGATCCAGGCAGGAGCTGAGAAGGGAGATAAACTCTTAAAGAGGTCCAGGGCCTCCACAGTAAAGTTTACAAAACTAAGGTGGTATAAGCTGGATATGGTAGATGCAGTGGTTACAAATACTAGTAGGAAGAGTTACTATTGGTGTGGTGACAAGATAACTATGCAAAGCAGGTCCACACAACCTTTGTAAACATTTAACAGCAAGCATGAAATCTGTGATGAACAAGCCAGTATTCTACTGCATGTGCACAATCTGACCCTTGTTGTAGTCACCACTGACTTTTTCACTCTGTTGTGATTTCAGGCTATTTCAGCCATCATTCATTGCTAGTCTTTTCACAATATTCTTGCTCACTTTCTCTATTTCACTGCAATTTAGCCCATGTCACAGTTTACAAAGCAGGCTGACTAGCCTGGTCACGGGTCTGCCACTTTTCCGAACCTCTAGGGCTTCGAATTCCTCAATTTTTTAAGTGGCCATTCACCACAGCACTAACCACACACTTAAGGTCAACACTGTAAGGTTCCTTTTTCCTCAAACGAGGTTGTTCTGACAGCCAGCCTCCCAGTACCAGATGTCAAAATTTAGAGCTTTCCAAAGCTTGATACATTCTCCCTGAAGTCTGATGTTAATGAGAATTCACATAATCTTACATTGGCTCCTGGCTAAGTTGTCAAGACTAGGGGCCTTCAGTCTTGCTAAAATTGAACGAAGCCTTCCCTGGCAGTAGCAGTTATAAAACTGGCTAGTTTGGCTCACTAGTGTCCTCTGATTGGCTGTTTCTTTTGGTACTCTGTTAGACAAGAGTTCCGAGTGTCCTTCAGAAAGGATAACTGCTTCATTATAGGTATAACCAGATAGTTTCAACCTCAAGTCAGCAGAAAAATGCTGAAGTGCAGTAATTTCAGACTCTCCAGATATTTGTAGTAGAAACAGAGCCTGGATCTTCTGCTTCTTTGCTTGCATCATGAACCTTGTTACAGCTGATGCAGCTTTGGAGCGATGAGATTAATAGTTAACATGAGTGAATGGTAATCATTGATTCTTCTGAGGCAAACATTGTCAGTGAAGCATGTGAGCATGCTTGAGGGGGTTTGCTTGTGAATTGCACTCAACTCATTTTCTGGGGCAGTCCACTTTTCAAGCCAGATTACTCCTGTTTTAGTTTGGAAGGGGTATATTTCCAGGTTGGTATATTTTTGCTAGAGCTATGCTAAAGAAACAGTGCAGTAGAAGGCAGACTTATCCACATGAAATGTCACATAGGACTTGGAAAATAATTCTTGGGCTGGGGTGTCCATGTGTGCTAACCATTCTAAAAATAAAGCAGATTTGCCCTTGCTTCTTCAAGGACCCCTCAATGGATTTTCCATGACATTGTTCTGGATTGAAAGGCACCACAAAGAAATATTTTGATTGTCTACAGCTAAAGCACAACACAGATGAATAGACAAGGTGTGAATCCAAAGGTAGACCTTGAGTACAGAACTTGAACATGTTGTGAAATGCGCCATTTTGTCTAGTTGTCCTTGGCATCTGGGTGGGTCTGAAGAATCTATGCAAAACAGTCTCATGCTGCTGGTGAAGCAGCCGACCGTACCATCCGCCCCAAATTGCCGTGCATTATTGATTTTCTGAATGTTAAGGATGATGTCTTTTGCAGATGAATTTAGATCTCACTGACACCAGTATCTAAGATTGCTCCTTATGTTTTAGGTTATGCTGTTTGACTGTCAGAAGGAGGAGAGGAATTTAACTTGGTATGTTGCTGTTGATCCACACCAAGTTTGCCACCACGTGCTGAAGGCTGTTCTGTCGCCACAGCAATTTCCAGGAAGTCACCTTGTTTTCCCTCCTCATGGAGTTATTGAAGAGTGGAAGCTGGATGAAGCTCTCCGTGATGCCGGTGTGGATCCAGAAGCTGGAAAAGGCCTCCTGCAGTTTTCAAAGATCTGTACACCGAACCCACAAAAGCCTGGCAGCCAGTTCTTTCCCATTCATGTTCAGGCGACATCTGGCAAATGGGAAGAGGATGGAGTCACGATACCTCAAGGTGGAGTGCAAGTTCATTGTCCTGAGATTCCAGTATCTCCAGCATTTTTTCCTGTTCTTCAGCTGGAGCTGAGCAACAAGACCGGAGGAATCAATGACAACAGCATCATCTGGAAAACGGGCATTGTTGTTCAATGGACGAACATGATTACTGTGATGGTGAGTAGAACAACGCTGTGCAGATACAAAATGCTGAAGTTCAACTAGACCTCATTGAATCCAAGAATATCCATATGTCCTCCCTGTATGAAGTTAGAGAGTTTGCAAAGTTACCTAGTTGGTCAGATCTAGCCAAATTTTGTTGAATAAGTGATGATCTCCACGTACCAAGTGTTATAATAAGCAATTAAAGTTTGTGGTTGCAACATTATTAAAATCTCCAGTAAGTCCCACTTGTAACTGAACAACTGCAATATATGTACTGGTACTAAAATTTAGGACCTCTCAGTGGTATTAGTCAAACTGCCTAGAATTAAATGAAGCTGTCCTCGAACACATACACCCTGTAATGTCCCAACGACCCGCAACAAGGTGGAAGCACGAACCGCCACTATGAAAAAATATTCCCGGTTGGAAGCGTTTGACGGTGGCGACCACAGTGACTGGGACTCATACCAGGAATGGCTCAAGCAGTTGTTTGTGATTAGTGACGTGAAGGATGACAAGGCAGACAATTGACGAGCGGCGCTGCTAACGGTTTGTGGCAAGACAACCTATGAGCTTCTACAGACGCTGTGTGCCCCACAGAAACCTGCTGAAGTGTTGTATGCAAACCTATGCAAGAAGCTGAGCGACCACTTCAACCCCAAACCATCAGAGATTATGCAGAGATTCCAGTTCCATTCTCAGGTGCGAGAACCAGGCAAATCGGTGTTGGAGTACGTAGCAGCGCTTAGGAAACTCGCTACCAAATGTAATTTTGACAACAACTTGGACGAGAATCTCCGCAACAGACTGGTATGTGGGATTAATCACCCAGCAATGCAACGGAAACTGCTATGTGAACGAGCCCTCGACCTGGCAAAAGCGGTGGAAATTTGCGACAGGAACAGAAGCCACAGAACGGTACGTTACACAACTACAGTCAGCTCTGAAGAGCGAAAGTACGAATATAGTCAAGGCAGAAGGCCAGGCATGGTCAGACAAACGACAATGTTATTGGTGCGGAGACACCCAACATATTGCGAGTTCCAGCACATGCAAGGCTCGGAATATGACATGCAATGCTTGTGGGAGAAGAGGACACCTCGCACGAGTGTGTAGAGCGAGAGGGAGTCAAGATGTGCGGAAAATGCACCACCTGAACGAGCCGGAACTCGAGGGAGGCGAAGACTGCGACACTAAGAGGAGTCGCAACGAACCCAAGTGCCTTTAACCTTTTCTACACCACATTACAGCCAGTGAGCCGCAAAGCACAAGGGTGAATAACTGCACGTCAAAGGCCGGGGCACATGGGCCCATCATCGTGTCCACTGAGATACTGGGTCAGGCAGTCCTGATGGAGCTTGACACTGGAGCCGCCATTTCAATAATTTCCGAGAGCAGATTTAAATCCATAAACTCAAGTGGCATGCTAAGTCTCGAGCCATGCAGTATGAGGCTAATGAGTTACACAGGCAGGAGCATAAAAGTAGTGTGCCATGTCAACGTGGATGTAGACATTAAGGAGTGCATCAACCACGAGATGCCACTCAATTTACCGTTGGTTGTAGTTGAAGGTGCTGGTCCATGCCTTATAGGTAGGAACTGGCTACAGCAAATCAAGTTTGATTGGCAGGACATCTTCACAATGCACTCGACCTCAGAGAGGAAAAGGGCAACCACCCAGGCCACCCAAGCCAAATTAGTGGCCGTCCTTAAGCGGTATGAAGCTGTATTCACCGAAGGCCTTGGGACGTACAATGGCCCAGAGGTACACATTTGGATGGGTGATGACAGTCAACCTAAATTCTGCAAGGCACAGCCAATCTCGTATGGCCAGAGGGTAGCCATGGAGGAAAAACTGTCGCAGTTAGAGGTGGAGGGCATAATTGAGCCAGTCCAGCACTTGGAATGGGCGTCGCCAGTCGTCACAGTGGTTAAAAGCGACAGTGCGTTGTGCCTTTGCGGGGATTACAAAAAAAACCGTGGACCCGGCCTGTCGCGTGGATCAGTACCCGCTACCCAACATCGATGATTTGTTCACCCAGTAAGCGGGGTGCCGGCTGTTTACAAAGATTGATCTGAGCAGGGCGTATTTGCAGCTAACACTCGACGAGGAATCGAGACCGTACTCAACAATCAATACGTTCAAGAGCCTCTTCCAGTTCCGTTGGATGCCTTTCGGAATATCTTCTGCGTCGGCAATTTTTCAAAGGACGATTGAGTCCATGGTGCGAGGGATACCGTGCGTTCTAGTAAGAGCCGACAACATTCTCGTCAGCGGGCATTCCAACGAAGAACATTTAGATCTTATCAAACAGGTTTTAGGCCGGTTGCTCAGTGCAGGACTGAAGGCTAAATGCCCAAAGTGCCAATTCATGGTACCCGAAGTGGTATATATGGGATACGTTGTAGACGAACGGGGCCACCGACCATCGGCCGGGAAGACTGAAGATTTGTTGGAAGCGCCTACACCCAAGAACGTGCCCGAGCTGCAAAGTTATCTCGGAATGCTCAATTATTATGGCAAGTTCATTCCGCAGCTGTCGACAATCCTCAAGCCATTACATTCGCTCTTGAGGCAGGGGGAACCATGGCAGTGGACGGAAAGACATGAAAAGGCGTTTCTGGACTTGAAAAGGAAGCTTTGCGGAGCCCCAGTACTAGTACACTACAATCCGCAATGGCCAATCCAAGTGGCATGCGATGCTTCTCTGTTTGGCATAGGAGCGGTGCTGTCACACATCCTGCCGGACGGCAGCGAGCATCTGGTCAGTTATGCCTCGAGGACATTATCATCAGCAGAGTGGAACTATGCTCAGTTCAAGAGAGAGGCCCTGGCAGTGATTTTTGCAGTAAGGAAATTCCACAATTACCTCTGCAGACTGCGTTTCACACTTGTCACCGATCACCAACCATTATTGGGGGTATTCGGGCCAAGCAAGGCGGTGCCCGGCATGGCGTCAGCTCAGATGATCCGGTGGATACTTTGGCTACAGGCATACACATATGATCTACACCACAGACCAGGCAAACAGCACCAAAATGCCGATGCACTCAGCAGAATTCCGTGTCGTCTGACGCCAGTGTTGGATCAATGGGAGGCCGTCCCAGGGGAAACTGTCCAGTTAATCAGGACTTTAGAGTCAGGTCCGGTTACGGCTGCTGATATTGCCGAGGCCAGCCGGAAGGATCCAGTTCTGGCACATGTACACCATTACATTCTCGCAGGTTGGCCACAATCCATCAAGGACGAAATCGTGGTTTTCCACAGAATCAAGGGTGAACTCTCAGTGCAAAGCGGATGTCTCCTTTGGGGTGCACGCATCATCGTGCCAGGAGTGCTGCGTGAGACGCTACTAAAGGAGCTACACGAGGGCCATCCAGGAGTCGTCAGGATGAAAGCATTAGCTAGGTTGTATGTATGGTGGCCATGACTGGACGATGATATTGAACAGACTGTTGCAAGATGCTTGCCTTGCCAGCAGACCTGGCCGAATCCCCCTCTCGCATGCTTACATCCATGGGAAAGGCTGGCCAACCCTTAGGAGTGCTTACACGTCGACTACGCAACTGTGGAAGGCAAGTACATTTTGGTCGTTACTGACGCCTATTCAAAATGGGTTGAGACACACCCTAGTAGCTCCATGACGACCATGGCCACAGTAGCCATGTTACGGAAGATGTTCGCTACCCATGGGGTACCTAAGATGTTAGTGACAGACAACGGACCCTGTTTCATATCACATGAATTTTGAGCAATTTCTCAAAATGAATGGTATTGGGCATGTCTTGTCTGCACTGTACCATCCAGCGACTAACGGGCTGGTGGAGCAATCAGTGCAGACAATCAAACAAGGGATCAGTTGGCAGGATGGCGGACGGACGCTAGAAGAAAGGTTGGCAGCAGTCCTACTAGGGTTTCGGGTGACCCCACATAGTACCACTGGCATGCCGCCATGTCAGCTGTTGATGGGACGCCGACTACACACACGCTTGGACAGGGTCTTCCCAACCGGTGGTGAGCAGACAGAAAGGCGACAGAAACAGCAGACCCTTGGCCACAATAGTCACGCTAAGCAACGTCAGTTTGCTGTCGGAGATCCAGTATATCTGTGGAACTACTCAGCTGTGGACAAATGTGTGTGGGTGCCGGCTACTGTGATCGAGGTGACGGGACCGGTAAGTTATGTCTGTTCAACAGCAAGTGAAAACCGTCGCTGTCATGTTGATCAGATCAGAGCATGATGAAAGCACATGATGAGAGCACCCATTGCTGAGGAAATGGTGGAACTGGGACACCAGTACTTAGGTGGGACAACATCGGTGGCGCCTGATGGCGGGCTTGCGACAGACAGCGTGACTTCGACGGGCTCAACAGAGCAAGTCCCTTGCGATATAGAGCAGCCCAAGAGAGGTATGGATGAGAGCGAGTCAGGACTTTCAGAGCGGCCGAAGCCCGATGAAGAATGCGCAGAGGGGGATGGAACGATTGGCAGTCCAGGTGTCACAACATGTCAGAGGTCACAGAGGATATGGCATGAGCCTGTCAGGCTGGACTTGTAAGCCAGTGGAGAGACTGGTGGTTACTAGGCCGTACAAAATTTGCACAGTTGGAAGTAGTTCCAAATGTCTAAGCTGATATACAGAATCGTGTGTGAGCTATGAGGGGAGGAGTGTAATGTACCAGTTGTGTTGTGTAGTCAGGTGCTATGGGTGTTAATCCTGTAGGTGGATTGGTTACAATCCACCTGAGTGTTGTGTATTTGTTGAGTCGCTCTCTTATGTCTCTTGGCCTTTTCAAAGCGCTTTGAGATAAGGTCCTCTACAGTAGGTGCACCACTGTTGAGAGGGTCGTTGGGACATTACACACCCTGTGTGTGTATTTGATAAGAAATTGTGATATGTTTGTGACCAACAGGTTCAGCAGGCAGTTGATGGTTTTGATGTTAACATTGTTGCACGTGCTGAGCCCAACCGCTTAGACGACTGTGCAGACGCATTAGATGGTGTCTCCAACGTTACTCTGAAAACAGCTAACTCCATTTCACCAGGTAGTGAGACTGAGCTTCGATACCTCAGCCCTTCCCAAGCGGCAGCTTTTGAACCACCGACTGTTGCTTACACGGCAGATCAAGTGATTGAGGCTGTTAAAGAGAAGAGGAAGCTTCAACACCGTCACTTAAAGACTGCAGAAGATCCCCACAAGGTCATGGCTGTGGTACATGCCACACAGGTAAGACATTACTGATCTGTCGGTTTATAGCGACATCAAAATAAATGGAGAATCCTTTGTTGTGCATTTGATACGGGTGCAGTAGTGAGTGTTTTCATGATAATCTAACAAGTTCATTTCTGACTTTTGATGAGTCTATTATTAATTTTCTGTCTATTCAAACAGTTGATTCCCTGATACCAATCAAGATTTGGACCGGCTAATGATAATCCAATTTTTTTGCCAATTTCAGCATCACCTTCCAGAATGCACAAGGCTTTCTCTTAACTCTCTTCCAGGACAATGTCACTTTAATGACTTGCCATCAGCCAGTACAGTTTCTGGTAAGCGCATCCTTTTCATGTAGTATTCATTAATTCGTGATATGTCATGTGTGTGGATGTGAAAGCATCATGTATGCATAGTATGAGATTTCAAGCTACACATATACCGTTAGTATACACATGTACACCTCATGTATGGATGATGTATGTTTATCATTTATACAGTATATGCACATGTATGTCCACGTGTGCTTTGTGTATGTATTATGTCTGTAGTGCATTCTGGGAATCTATCCTCTATGAGCTCATGCTCACACCCCACAAGCATATAATGTCTGAATGTAATCTAAAACTTTTGTGTGCATTGGTATATAGTTACATTTCATAGTTTGTGAAATACACATGTCTGATTGTATGCTTAACTACCACCTGACTTACTTCAACCTGCACACTGTTGGTGGTGTTGGGTGGTTCATTAGTTGGTGTGACCAGAATGCAGCTTAGCTGACTTGGGGAGAGTAATTTATCCCAGCCAGAGGCCTCCAAGAGACCCCCTAGGGAGTTAGACTAGGCCGGCAGCTCTAAGCTGCCGTACCTACAACACACACCCCTCATTGCTGTGCCAGCAGCATGCATCTGGTAGGCTTTGCCATAGTGACGTCACAACCTTAAGGAAGCTGTATGGATCTCTCAACAGAAACCTAGCATAGACAAAGACAAGGGTGTAGAGCCAAGCGTAACTAACCCATCACCCACACCGAAAATGGGACAGAAAATGGGCAATAGATTTCCTAACAACATAAGAACACTGATGCTATAAAAGGGCTGTAATTTAAACTATAATCAGATACTGTATGTACAGATCTGAATACATGACACAACATTCACATAAGTGAAGTGTATGGTGGCCATTTATGCACTAGGCATACATGCATTTACATTATGGGTTTATAAAGAAAGTTTTAAAAGAAGTAAAATACAATCTATGAGAAACTTTATTGGTACGTTTCTTTGCATAACAAGTAAAATTTAGGAAAGTAATGTCTACCATTTGTGTACCTGTGTACGAGTCTCATATGCACAGTATGTTATTTTATGTCTGTTATATGCATGTGCACATCCACCACATGTGTGTATAATGTATGACTGTAATCTGGTTTATATGTGTACAGCATACATGTGGAAATCTTTAACTCTAATTGTAATTTCTACTCTTGGTGATGTCTGAATACATCATGTATGTCTTAGACAGACCAATCTTGCCATGAGAAGCATAACCAATCATATTCTCTTTTTTGCTCCAGCTTATTTTGGCTAGGTGTTTTGGTGAAATTTCTACTCTCAATGTGTGTGTATTTATCAAGGGCTCTGCATGTGATGTCCCTCAAATATTTGCTGATGTGCCTGGCTACCCCTCCACATCACACTTGGCTATTTCATCATTGGACATCCTCCTTATTTTGCACTTGCTTAATTAATGTAATTCTACTCTCTTGTAGCTGTAGAATCTTTGTAGTCAAGATATCTATCCTGTTTGATTCCACCATTATCTTGCTCACCAGTGCAAAGCTAATTGCTGGCCTTAGACCCTAAGCTCTGGCCTTCATCGGTCTTGTTTTCTACGTTCTTCAGTCTGGAACAAGACTATTGCAGGTGTTTTATTAAAGTGTCAAAGATAGTTCAGTATATGTTGCCAACTGAATGATTCATTGCGTGCTGAGTCTGTTGCAACATGTGCCTGCCATTTTTAAGCCATTTTATCAGAAATTTTGTCAGTCATCTTTTGTCTTATCTACATATTCTTTTGCTCATGGCAAATCCTCATTGCACCTCACTTTGTCCTCTGGATCAGTGCTGGATATACTCTCCTGCTTTTTCCCTTTTGTATTACCACCTATACATTTTCGCAATTATCCCAGGACAACTTTCATCTATTCCCTCCTTCTATCCATAAGCATTCAATGATTATGAACATAGATAACATGTATGTTACATCCCCATGTTTGACATTGCCCAAGAAGATGAAGACAACCACACTCTTCGCTTACAAAACGGATCTGATCTTACTCTTGCAAAACACACTGAATATACTCTGAGCTGCAGCAGGAAAGTGCAAGGTGCATATTAATCATTGCATACTCATGCATACTGGGCGAGTATGTGTGCCAAAAATAGAAACAAGTGTGTATGCCAAAATAACCAGAATATTACATCTCTCCCCTTTTTTACAAAAAAAAAACATAGAGAAGGAAATCAAAAATAGAGCCATCATCAAATCATTGTGTTATTGTGCTTGTGCATAACGATCAGGCACCTTCAACAATCCACGATCA
>JAOWAW010104626.1:0-14703 GCA_028565695.1 Nicola tetela
ATGATACATGACTTTGAAACTGGCCATACACACGATAGGGTCACGATACGACGATAATAGTGAATACGCAACTGTATATGCATGCAGTGAATTTCACACTTTCTCTGCATCTGGGCTGCACTTGTCAATATCACATACGTTACTAGTGCAGCTGGCAACATGACATTGTGTAGGCCTACATGTGTCTGGTTTTTTTTTCAAAAACCAAGATAAATTGCTGGATTACCGGGATGGCTTCATGTGGTTCGCATGCAGGCAACTTTTTGCTGAGATCAATGCACGGCCATTGGGGGGTTCAATCGACCCCCCCCCCCCTGGCTACGTGCCTGTTATAGACTCCCTCTCTTTTGTTCTTAATTTTCTTTTTATTCACCAAGGAATGCATAACTTGGGCGAAGAAAGGCCGGAACACTGTTGCTGGATGTGGAGGTCTCATCTTTCACCATTGAACTGACAAAATTGGAAGTCTACACATGTGCATGAATCTCTCAACAGAGCATGGTCCAGTCCTACGGGGAGTCTGAGTCTTGTATTGTTTGTTGAGTGTTCATAAGCGCTTGCGCACACTCCTGAGGTCCATTCCATCCTGTGAATGCGATTCTTGGATGATATTAGTACGCTTTGGAGCATTGTAATGCAACAAAGCTATGAATGCGAAAACTTCCAGAGCTGTAAATTGGCTTTCCAGAGATTTTGCACTGTTTTTTCTATGTGGGTTAATGAGAGGGCACTGCCCATCGTAGGTCTTTTTCTGTGCACTACTCAAGGTCAATTCAAGATTTGAAACTTTTAAAAAATATGTTGATTAGATAAATCTAGGCCGACTAGCCTGAAACAAAACTCTGGATACCACAACTTTCACCTTCTACTACTAAGCCAGCCCAAGCAAATAGCCACGCCTGCGAATTGACTCAGTCTCAAGGACTCTCATTGTGTACATGTCATTGCAATTCTGGCCATGCTTCCTCCAAACCTAACTGTAATTTCATCCAAAGCCAGTTCATGTTTGGGTTAGTACAGGCTTTTGCACTTGTGAGGAACTGGGTAAGGAAAAGACCAACCTTGCAAATCTCCCTGAGGAAAGAGGCATGTTATTGTTCATGAGGTGGAGACATGCCTTGATTTTCTTTGAAAGAATTTCTGGTCATGCAGCTTCAAAATTCAGGGGTCTCCAGCAGCCAACTGCCAGGTTTCCAATGTCTGCAAGGCATGGAAGCTTGTGCACACCAAAGGTGTACACTAAACTCAGTGAATCCCTGACTGTCAGAGGCTTCCACCTCACCAGATGCCTTGGTTGCCATGGCAGTTTGCCCTATAATTAGCAGACTGAGTGACATTGCCATGGTGTACCTGTTTCTCTCTCTAACAATGTTTTCTAGGACATCCAAAGGCCAAGAGCAGCACCGCAGATCAATTGGATCAACACTTGGACCTTGGTATCCACTGAGTCCAGAAAAGGATCACCTTCCACCATTACTTCTTTTTTCCACTATGCAACGTGTTAACAGCGCTACTTCTACCAGAATCGCCATCAGTCACTATTCTCACAGCTGCTCTCCTCAGAGATCTCATCCAAAGGCCCAACCACCTCATCGTCTTCAGACCCAGCAGAGAACAGCTCATGACCAACTTCACCTTCATCCACCATTTTCCTAGATATGATTAGCTGATGATGCTTTGCAAGTTGCCATAGCAAACCCCATAGAGCCTACATATGAAGCAAACAGAGAAAGAATGGCCCATCTGGGTTCATACTTCATAGACTGCATACAAATAATAATGACCACCGAGTTGGTCAGCATGGTAACAGTGGCAGGTTATCTGTAGTGGTGGTCAAGTATTATAGAAATTCTCAGAACAGAAACACTTGCCTTGATAAGAATGTGTGGTCAGTGATCAGAATTGGTGAAAAAGTGATCATTAATGGTCAAAGTTGAAAACATGTGGGCTGTGTATTATCTTGTTTTCTCATATACTATCTTGCTCAGCTAGTTGCTTTTGGCTGAAGTTCTAGTACTTGGTCAGGGCAATAGGTTGTGGAAGCACCACATGCATGTCTGTGATGATTGATTGCAACCCCTGCTGATTCCACAGGCTGATCCAAACAGTCTTGAGATGGTGCTAAAAGTGCTTCCAGTTGTGACTGACTTGTTAAATCACCTGCACACTGAGCGACAAGAGCACGAGCGAACAGAAGGGCAGCTGCTCACGAAGCAGACCGATTATGTGCAGAAGATACACCGCTTGGAGGAGCTGCATTCAGAGATACAGGCAAAGGTGTGTGTACTGGCCTAAGTGTAACTGTAAACACGGATTTATTAGTAATTTCAGTATGGAGGCATTAGCTTACACACACCTTATTGGCAAAGTAAACTGTGTGGTGCTGTAACAGGTCACCTGACCTCTAATGATGGCTGTCATCTCAGCTCTACTAACACCAGTGGTTCACCACTCACTGTGTTAATGCTTTACAGTATGTTGGAATTAGGTAGGATTGTTGTGTAGGGCTTTTCATGATGACATCACTGCTTGAGTAAGATAGTGGTGCCGGTGCTGTTGCTGATTTGCAACGTGTTACTTTGTCAAACAGCTATGGCAGCACGACATTTCAGTGGATTGGGAACTGTGAAAATTCCTCTACATGGGATGGGAGATGAAGACGGATCTCTCTGGCACGCCTTTGGGAAGGTGTGCCCAGTGTGCAAAATGTTTGAGCACCACCCTTCTGCTGTGCTAACAAATAATGGCTGTGTTTAATTTAATATTAGTGCCTTTGTTTTCTCATTGATGATTTAAATCTGCTTCCTGAAAGCTGGCTATCCTTGATGTCATAACCAAAACTCAAGCAGGGAGCCACACAAGTGGCCTCTTCCTTCTGATTCAAACCAGAGCTTCTGAGCACAGTACATACATTATACGTAGATCTATATACTAGAACATGTACATGTAGGAGCACACAGGAATCTTGGGACTACTGACGTCACAGGCAGTAGTGTGATCACGCAGCTCCCTTCGATCAATCAGTGAAAGGGTAATAACACTACCGCAAAAGCCAGAAAATAAGTACAGCCATTGCTGCAGGTATTTCCCACCCGTAAATAATACATCCCGTTTATTAGTTCAGGTGAGAAAAATAAGAAGATCTGCCAATATTTCCCATCAGTGCCAAGAATTGCAAAAAAAATTAGCATTCAGAGTTTCATGTTTACCAGAGAGTACACCCAGTACCAGTACAATATTGGTCATAAAAGCAGCCTTGTATGTGGTGGAACTTTTCCACTGACTGACATGAGGCACAGAGCTTCACCTGGTCACAACAAATGCTTTTCCGCACATGAAGTACACGTACGTGGTCAGCTTTGGACATATGTACATGCACCTGTTTACATTGCCAGGGGCAATGTTTTGCCGCTCTTGAATGCAAGAAGTCCAGACCCTTGTACCCAGGAAGTACCAGCCTGCATCCAGCCCCAAGCGAAGCAGGCGCTCGGGCTCAATTTGCTGGTACTTGCCATGCATATGGCACCACTGATTGCTGACTACCTGCCTGGAGAAGCAAAGTCTACAATGTTAATGTTGATTTGGTGGCACTCATGAACAGCAGTCCACCTCAGACAGACCTGGTAGTAATAATAAAGCGGTGATACAAAGCACATTAGGAAACTTGTAGGGAAGCCCACTTCACCCTTCAGCATTTGTCAGTGAATTTCACCTAGTGCATGGCTCTTGCAGGTTAGAACAACCCAGTTATAAGTTCACCCCAAATATAAGTTCATCCCTGAATATAAGTACAGTGATCGCACCAAATTCTGAATATTACTACATACATATATTCAGGTTTTTACGGTAGCTCCCAGTGCTTGATGCAGATACACTCTGAAGGGAAGAGGATGCTCTGGCAAAATTTTGGGGTCTGAGTTGCCCTTTAGAAATTTGGTGTTACTTTAAATTTAGGTAAATTTTTCCTTATCAAATTTGCCAAAGTTAAAATTACGCTGAAATATGTGTTCTGCAGTGTTTGTGTCAGTTGTCTGTGTGGTGTTTACATCTGTACTGGTACATGTATACAAATGGTGCATGTGCATGCACGTGGAGCCCACACAGTTCCTACCTATGTACCTTGAACCCTGGGCTAGGGAAAACTTTGGGACCTTACCAAGAGGGATTGATGGCAGTACCGGAAATGTAGATATGGTACAGGAATGGCTTCCTGTGGAGCCTGTCTCTACACAGATTCCGCAGTTGAGAATTTACACTATACACAGTGTACTATGTAGGTACTTTGTGTGTGTAACACACTTGTGCACACTCACAGGCAGTCTCAAGCATCCCCAGTAGTCACCCAAGAAACCCATGTTCAGTCCCTGCCAGGCCTGATGAGGGTAATTATAATGTTTGATCATCTGTGTGTGTGCCTGTCTGTCTGTCTGTGTCTAAGTTTAACTGTCTGTATATGTTAGTCTGAAAAGAACTGTGGCACGTTAGGACAACCGGGTGGCAAAAGCAGTCTGTTGTGTGGCTCTGTGTGTGTTGACATGCATAATCAAGCAAAATTGGCTGATTTCTTTCATGGAATTAGGCTAGAGAAATTCAGAAAGCTTATGGACAACTGGAAGGAGAACTGGAAACTTATAAAACGTCTAACAAGAACTTGGAAAAAGATCTGGCCGAAAAGACCGAGGAGTTACAACATCTAAAGGAAGAGCATCAAGGCATTCAGAGACAGTTGGAAGACTGTAGAGCTGATTGCCTGACAAAAGAAGAACGACTAGCTGCAATGCAGCTGGAGCTAACATCTGCTCAAAGTGAACTTTCAACTTCTGAAAAGGAGAAGGCTCGTCTGGTGAAGGAGAATAGAAGACTAAAGAGAAGCTTTGAGATTGTCCGTGAGCAAGAAGAAGAAGTGCACAACCGGCTTATAGTGAACAAACAGGCAACAGCCAAGTTGGAAGAAAAACTCTTGTCAAAAGAAGATGAGTGCAGGTCACTGACAACACAAGTTGAACAGCTCCAGGCTGCAGAGAGCTCCATGCTTGCTGAAAAAATGGCTGCTAGCAATGCCGGAGTGAAACGGACTTTCTCAACTGTCAGCACAATGACAGAGGATAGCAATCCAGTTGAATTGCGTGTGATGGTCGATTTGTTGCGTGATGCACAGGCTATGTCACAAGATTGTGCTCTGATCAAGCATGAACTTCAAAATCACAAGGCGCTGCTCCAGCAACTGTCTGCAAGGCCTCAGTCAAAGAGAGAACAAACTATGCCATTCAATGAAGCAGCACTATCCACAGCTCGGCCCAAAGAGCACCCGGCAAGGTTAGATGAGCAAACAGGACAATCTGGTGTCAGTCAATTGCAACAAGGAAACCAACAACAGTTGGAATCACGTCATGGAGAGCATGGTGCCATAGCTGCACCACTGCCCCAGAACACTCGAGTAGCTCACCTTCGTTCACAGGTACGAGCGCAACCCCTCTCTGTAGAGCCTGTTCACCATCCTCAGGGAGAACTTGTTGTGCCACGACGGGACATTTCAACTTGGCCAAAGTATTCACCAGTAAGAAGACATTCTGGTTACAATGTAGATGAATCTCTTTTGGATGATATAGGACCAGTGAAATTTCCACCAGGTACTCATAACTGAGAGAACAACATTACATTTGAGTTTTACAATAACATTAGCATGATTGTACTGATACAAGTCTGCATGTCTGACAGAAAGAAATGGCTCTATTTGTATTATGGCACATCTAATTTGTTGTGCTTTATTTATGGAAAACAATTCATTTGCCTAAATAAAGTGGAATTTTTTCAGTATTCCCTGTTAAAATTGGGTTCTTGTTGTTCTAAGCTTTGCACTCAAACATTCTGATACCTTGTTGATTTCACGATACACAGGCATATCGTGATGTAGATTCTAGTAGAAGACAAAACAGTATTATTATGCTTACTGCTACTTTGATACTGCATGTGTGCAGCTTGGGAATGGGGATGTCTTGAATATACTATGATAACCCAACAAATTTTCGTACGCAATTAATGTTCAGAAAATTTCGTAAGCCGCCTGTTGTTATTAAATCAAATAGTTGACTAAAATTTATGGACCACAAAAATCTGCACTGCCTTCAGCCTTGCCTGGTAATGCACCAATGGTCAAAAGCTACAGATCAAAGTATTGCCATACGATTGCAACTTTTCATTCTTCTTAGTCAAACCAAAAATTGGAGGAAATTTTTTTTGCAAAAGTTATGGCATAGTTTACCATAGTACAAATATAAAAATGTTAAAGAAGGGTCACACCTGAAATGCCTGTGGGTGAAACTCAAAAACAGTGATGTTCCTGTTCAAACTTGTTTTTGCTAAAGGAAGCTGAAATTGTGATTTTCAGTGATGGTTGAGAGGAACAAAACACAATTTTACTCTTCTTTCTTGTGGATGGGGTTTTTGAATCGAGTAGACCATACCTGAAAGAAAAGGGGTTAAAACTCTTCTTGATATGGTGATGAGAAAATTGTGACTACAGATTTTCTGCTTTCCACTTCCATACGTAAGTTTAATGGAAAGAGAATGAAGTTGAATATTAAAAAGCTGTAGTAACAAAATGTACCCCTGGGTATGATGAAGAACTATGGCAAGTTTGAAGGCAGCACTTACTGCCAGTAGGGCAAAAAAAAGAAAAAGGAAATCCATCCACAAGAAGTTGAGATGTCTGGGTGCTTCCCCACAGTTGCTAAATCTGATCAACAGCTTGTCTTGGCACTGCACAATGAGAAAAAAGCTGTTGTTTTGCCATGTTTCTAATGTTACTAGCTCCACTTACAAACTTGGTTGGCCCATATTTAATGACAAATACTTCAATGATGCCGAAAAAAGAAATTTGCCCAAAACACCTATTCTTTTTTGGGGGGGGGGGGGCTATGACCCTTAAAAGTTGAAATTAATCTGTTACGGAAAATTTGGGGCACAGTAATAACTGATAGTAGCTGTTTTTCTCTCTTCTTGCTAATCTCATTATGCCCACCGTTTGCTGGACTCAGTTTGCTAGCCTGCCTAGTTTGAGCAGTCCACAACCCAATTAATAGTGTCTACTACCTTAATAAAAATATAGGATGTGTTGTTTAACATGTCAGGCAACCAGTACATTAATACTATATAGCCATGGCTAGATAGCATGTGGTGATCTGAGGAGTAATTTATTGAGAGCACTCGCCATTTTCAGATTATGTAAGTCCTCCTAGACCAGCCCTTGCCATATACTGCTATTTTTACCAGTGGTGATAATTCAGGCACAATGATGTGTACAGACATGCAACAACTGCCCCATCCCACTTGTGGCTGACTCCAGCAGTCAAGCCACTAAAGGTCCGTTGCTTCACACACATGTAGCCCACCCCCCTCTTACACTCACTCTTACATCTACATCTTTGAGTTTTAATGAAATTGAAATGCGGTGAAACACCGTGCTGGACTGAATGACTCCAGTGCAGGCACAATATAAAGGCAAAGCGAAATTGAGTACTGTGTGAATACGTACATTTCGGTGTAGCTCAGTGCGTAATTAAAAATAGAAAAAGGTCATGAGCACGCATGTAGCGTGCACTCAATAATAAGTGACGCGTCGTCCACACCACTGAAACAGCTGTGCTTACTGCCTGCAGTGATGCCAAATTTAGCAGTAAGGCAACACCATGCTTAGAGTGTTAGGGGTAATTTCTTTTTGTTTCTTGTTTAAAGGGGGAGGAAAGAAAACCAGTTACGGACAAAGAAGAAACCACAAACGTTTTCTACATGTGCACATCTGGTCCGTGGTTGATTTGAACCTCAGCAGGTAACCAGAGTCAGACAATAGCACAGTGTGGCACTTGTTGAAATTTAAAGGGCAAGAATGAATACCACTTCGGAGTGTTGATGTCTGAGCCAAGTGGCTTGAAATTTATAAGTACTCTGGAAACGGTAAAGTGCTCTTTCTGTTATCTTGCTTCACCTAAAGATTGGCCTACATATGCTACAACTAATGACTGACTCTGAGTGGCATCTTATTGCCCAGGTCTGAACATATGCTGCATGCAAATATTTTTTGTTTAGGTACTCAAACTCAGTACCTCCATATAAACGTACAAAAAGGTACACTTAGCAGCCGTGAGGAGATTAAATGATTGCACAAATCAGATGTGTGAAATGGCAGTGACTACCTTAAAATGTATTGGTCATCACGATATACAGTACAAATTACTTGTGCCAAAGCCTTTAAATTCAGTAAGTTTGTCAAGCACAACAAATTTAGGATGGTTAGTAATGGCTACCCCTCCCTACCCTGAGGAAATTTGATGGAACATCAAAAACCTTATATCCATTCTATCAGTAGAAACCTACAGTAACACACTTTATTACAAGAACATTTTGATGAAAAAAAATACTGAAATTCTCCCCATAAAGGTAGAGAAAATGGCGGTTGAAAGTCAGGTTTTTAAAATTTTGTTGAACTGTCATGGTTCACCACTATGTCTCTTAAAAGACCTGATCGAGTCGAAATTTGGCATATAGCCATCTTATGATGTCCTTCAACAAACAGAACTGCTGTTCCTGCAAATAGCATTCAGAACATCTTGAACTGGTGCATTGGCTTTCAAATATCACACTGTATCATGTTTGGTAGAAGCAAATTAAATTTCAGTATGAGGCAGAAAAAAACTAAACTGCACACTGATGAATACATTTTAGGTGAAGTAACTTTTGCCTGCTAGCAAGAAATTTTCTCTTGACCAAAATTGAAGGCCTAGAACCAAACCAGGCTAACTCCAAAAGCTGTTTCTGAGAAAATGGGCTCTATAGATCACTGAGACGTTCTTCTTAGCTAGGCCAATGAGTTTTATTGACGTTTCAACCCAGAAACTCCAGCCTTCTTCAGTTTCTGCAACTAAGCTCTTACTGGGTCGGTCTATCATCAACTATGGCGCTAAATGTACATGTACTAGACTAGCATTGTTTGGTTAGGCTACAAGGGTTCCAAAGGGATTCGCTGCCAGAGGTGACAAAATACATCCATGGTGAAGAATTGTAAGGCTGAGTGTGAGGATTGATGGCTAACAGGTTTTGAAAGAAGATTAAGGAACAATACAAGTACATTTGGCGCCATAGACAAGCAATCCTATATATAGGCTAGGCTAGCTCGTACATTCATAAAAAAACAAAAAAACAAAAAAACAGTAGACTCCATGAGCTTGGTTGCAGAACCTGAAGAGGGACTGAGTTCCAGGTTGAAACATTATCAATGACACTCATCAGCTGAGCTAAGAAGAATGTCTGAGTGAACTGTTGCAAGCCAGCAAGAATGTCTATAAGAAGGGCTCTATTATGTTTGGTTCAGGTGCGACTTGAATATCTGCAAATACCTACCTACAGCCATATTCTTGGCATCAGCTGCCCTTCAATACTGTGACCTGAGGAATAGTGCATTGGTTCATATTGCAATCAGATAGCCCACTTTGGTTCCAGAAAACATGGATATGGGCATGTACAGGACCAAAAAAGGAACGAGAGTTCACCAACTCTGAGCTCAAATACAATTCGAATTCGATACGTACAAGTCCACAGAGCAACTCACTTTAAGAAGGGTTAGTTCATTTTGTGGCTTGGTTCCTGGCCTGTTAATTATCTTAAATTATTACAGCAATAGCAAAACAAAACATTCTGTAAAGCATCTACAGTACATTTTGTAGATCACATACTCAGCTAGAAGTGCGGAAAGTTTCACTGCACTGGGATGGGTAAACTTAAAATGCAGTGCATTGAGTACAAGACATGGAGCCTGGGGATACAGAGCAGTAGTCCCCAACAAAATAAACTTGTCAGGTTCTGCCAAGCCAAAAGCACTCCCCAGAGGGTAAGTCCCTCACTTCACAAGCTCTTGAGGTACATGTAAATCACTCCTTTAATAAAATAGAAACTCTGGCTACACCAGGCATTGCATGAAGTATGTTGCTTCACTGAAGACACAAGAAAACCAACAGCCAGGCAATGATTTCCAACTGTCCCTTTGTTGGCAAATCTAGTTAGCATATAGTCAACAGTGCTATTTTGGGGCATTATCACACTGAGACAGACCTGAAGTGTCAAGAAAAGAATGTCCATGACAGCATGTGCCTAAAATACCACCATGAGTTATGATGATAACTGATTTTGACCTATTCCACTGAGTATTCAAGCCATCCATGTTCAAAGATGTTCAGGAGCCGCTGTGAAGGTAGTTGATAAGCTTTCAACACTTTCCCCATTCTATTGCCCTACGAATGCATATTACACACGTCTCCCCCACCTCTCTCTCTCATTGAAGTCAAAACAGAGTTGAGCACAAAGTGCCACAGTTCTTCTCAAGAACACTACTGGCATAGGTATTTTAAAGCATTGCACTCTCCAGTTCACTGTCAAACTCAACTTCAAAGACTCTCAGACAGCATGTATTTCTTACACAGAAAGTCTTCACTCACTCTTAGAACTTCCATCCTCATATGGCATGCACACATCTGGTTGCCATGTGAAGCCAATTTTAGCACAATGAAACGCTTCTGAGAACAATGTGAACGATAAAAATAAATACTGTATTGTCAATGACATTATACTAAACCCCTCTAATTTCAGCACTCACTATTGCACTGCCCAAAGTAGCACCACTAGCAATCACACTGTGGCCTACTCCATGCAAGCAGTCATCCTGAAATTCCTCTGTTCAACACTTTATGGTTTCATGGAATGAATTATGCAGACAGATCCACACAAGCTGCTGGCGGGCTCGGTTCTCTGAAGCCAGTAGATAAGCAAGAATCATGAATACTAACTACAAAGACAAACCACCTCAACAGGCAGCAATGAAAACAATACAACACTGAGTGGCTGACTCAACAGGTTAATGCATGGGTGACACCCCAATGGGTAACAAAACAGACAACCAAAACAAACCGTTAACATAAAGACATCAAAACATATCAAAACTAGCATGTCTGTTAAACATTGCACACAAGACAACAATTTTTTTACAAACTTCCTGCTTTCAACCACCTAGCCTGGCCAGCATAGCAGGTGAGAACACAAACATAAACAAATAAAATAATCAACTGTTTTGATAAGGTCTGAACAAAGTCAGCTATTGTTCAAGAGTAACACCACCTGTTTGGAAGCAACGTCTGAAATAATCCAAACCAGCATATGCACGCTGAGGCAAGGCTTGTGTATTCTACACAGCCAGCATGATCACCATGGCAACATGAGTGAACAGAAAAAAGTAAACAAAGAGAAAGAAATCAAGTCAAACATCAAATGAACAGAAAATCATAATTATGATGGACCCACAACTGGTCATGCAAAATACAAACAGCTTCATCTTGACTGCAAGATCATATGGATTGGATCATCCCTATTGTCCATTCTGCATGCTTCAAGTCCTAACTCAACTGATGACAACAATGCCAACAATGCTTAAACTTGCCAAGGCAAAAACACAACGAGCACCTACAGCACAGTATCAATATACACATGTGCATATACACAACACATAGAATGATAAAGTACATAACTACTAATGCTTCATATGAGATATACGCACCGCGTGATGAAATAAAACAATGAACGTGTTAATCAACCAGCATTTCTTCTTCCATCTCCCATGTCACCTCATCAGCTGCACAGCTGGTATCGGTATCTTGGCACGCCGATAAACTATGCAAGAACAAAGCACATCAACTAACTACTTCCCTGCAAACAAGGGACATTTCCCCTATGCACACAAGTAATAGACCAGTAACGTTTAGTCACAACTCACCCACACTGCTTCAGTGTTTCAAGCTTTGTCCTCTTCACACTCTCTACTTCTCTATCTCCTGTCTGCTGTACCAAATGTTTTACTTCAAACCACTACCTGGGTCTGCCAGACTACTACTGACGTACAAGTTCAAGTGTCAACAATAGTGAGCTCCATCAGCTGAAGCTACATATGTGCATGCTACTACCATGACCAATGCATTCTACACGAGCTCTGATGCCATGATGTGTCATCCTGCAGAGACAAAACCACTGCTCCCATATGACTTGATACAAACACTGTCTGAGCCTACTGTGGTGCAAAGGTATGGTGAGTAAAGGGGAGGGATTCTTAGCCTGCCTCCAACAATGTCAGCAAATCTGGCAAACCATGATCCCCAACAATGTCCACTTTGCTAAGAGTTCAGTGATTTGCTCCTGTTGTGCTACTAAACAGATCTTAGCTTTGGTGTGGGAGTCCAGTGCCATCTGATTCATGCTTGATACCTTTTCATTAACTGTACGTTTCCTCTCACAATGATCTTTCAGGTTCCACGTGGTTGATCTATTGTAGCGCAAGACCTTACTGCAAAGCTTGCATGCAGCAATTGTTATTCCAAGCCTGATGTCCTTCATGTACCTCTAGATGGTCAACCTCAAAAAGCGATCATACTTCACCTCATCTACCTTTGCTTTCCTCACAGGCAGCTCTCAATCTTGTGCAACTGCAGTTTGAGTATGAATTACTGACCAAGATGGTGTGAGAAAGGAGCATGACTCACCACACAATGATTTTTGGAATATTCCTTTGCCGTAACAAACATTTGTTCCCAGCTGCAAACAAATATTTACCGAATGTTTGCTGCATTCATTTCAGCCTTACCACAAACTCTTGCGATTTTCACACCACTGATGAAATTGCAACAGTTTATGGTCATGAAATCAGATATTGTGTACTTAAGTTCGAAATGCAGCCTTATACTCTACAGCAGACCCACAGAGCATTTCAACACAATCAAAAGAAAATAAAAATCCCAGGGGTTTTCCATATTAAATCAAAACTAAAGTTCTAGAACAAGCCAGATGAAGCACCCAATACATTGTGAAACACCTGATACATTGTGAAACACCTGATGCACTGTAAAACACTAGATATATTGTGAAACACCTTATACATTGTGAAGCAACTGATACCACACTACAAAGCAGAGGCAGTTCATTAACTGACAGTCCAGAAGCTGATCAAAAAATGGTTTACATGATCAGATCCAAGCCAACTCTGCTCATTTTCATAATGGAAATAATCAACTTAGAGATAAACAAAATCAGCCTCACCTGGTGGCACTGCAAGAAAAGAAGACCAATCGTTTGAGTTTTGGGTTATAGAAGAAATAGTTGAAGGACCACAGGTTGCCTTCTTCACTGAAGGGATCAGACTCCAGGTCTGGATTATAGCTGCAAAAGATACACCAAATACAAAATGACATGACACTGTTGAAAGTATGATCCTCAACAAGAGCCACAGTCTGCTGAAACAACCAAAAATACCAAAACACAAAGCCAAACTATGGTTAGGAAGATAATTTTATAGCATACTACCAGCCTAAGCTCCCTGAAGAATGACTGAGAACTATAGCACACCTGTAGATTTCACATTCAGGAAGAACAATTTCTTCTTCAAGTGTTTTCCAAAGCACAGACTCAAGTCGGCTGAAGTGCTCGCTCGCAGAGGCAGCCATTGTTGTACGTACACAACTTGCAACCCAGTCAGTACTTGGCTCACGACTAAACTCATGTGACTTGGCATCACTGAAGTCATAGTCGGGCTGGAAGGATGCATTGAGAGTAGCCATAAGATAGCTCAATGTTCGACTGTCACACGTTTGTGGTAGTGAAAAGAGATTGGTGGTCATTGTTGGAGAGCTGTTACTAAAGCTGCGTGATACAAATGTTGGTGATCTGTAACAACCAAAAGGCTTCTATTCACAATTCGGATTGAGAAAGAGAAACTTGAAAATATGCCAATTGACAGTGAATGTCAACAAATGACACAAAATCAAAGTCCCTACATTTTGAAATTCTGCCTAAGATTTTCCGTAGCTGTCCCTGACAAGAAGTCAGTTAGTATTCAAACCTGGCAAATACTTGGAGCTAAAAGATTATTGGGTTCCAGATGGAAATCAAACAATAGAAGCAGTGTTTCTGTCAGCCCTGTGTGGGGATTAAACTGAAGCAAAATGAAGCTCATAGCATTAGTCAGCTAGTAAACAAACCCTAAGAAAAACAGCATTACAACCCGCAATAACCATGTCCTGAATGGCTGTAGTGAGGTAGATCAAAACCATCAGTGTCTATTACTGGTCCCTTTTGCAGTGATTTGGCTTTCCACAAACTGGTAACAAAAGTATCTGGGAACCTCTTTCGCAAAGAATCCCAGACTGGTATACGCTCCTCTTGATGTGGGTAAAATGGCAAATATACTACTAAACTGACCAGAAAAATTGCTTTTATTTAAAACGGCTAGCTGCAGAATGCTTACTGCGACAGGACTTTACCCTATTTGGGGCATACGAAGACTACTGATAGGACATAATGTTAGAAAAGCAGGAACTATGAAAGAGTTAAAAAGAAGAGATTTTAGTTTCTCAACTGACAAAGGAGAAGTACACTTCAAAGCTGTCTGACAAGCTCGCACCACCAGAAAATCTCGAAGAACAGCCACCACGAACAATTGTTTGCCTAAAGGAAAGCTGACTTTCAGTGCTACGAGAAAATGTATTTGTTCTAAAAAAGCTTCAGTGTGAAATATGCTTTTCTCCAACTAAATAGCAAGGACGTCTCCTCTCTCTCTCTCTCTCTCTCTCTCTCTCTCTCTCTCTCTCTCTCTCTCTCTCTCTCTCTCTCTCTCTC
>JAOWAW010104648.1:0-26433 GCA_028565695.1 Nicola tetela
GGGGGAGGGGGAGGGGGAGGGTGATTTCGTACAAAACAAAGAATGATGAGCAATTTCATGTGAACGGATGAGCATTAGTACAATCAATGGCGCCGTAGCAACCATCCCGGGCACGTCTAGCTATAGCTAGATCTACCGATGTATGCTGCCGCAGCTGCATTCATAAACTTGTGAATGCACATGTCGCGCGCATGCCTTCTTGCCACAGTCGTGCTCATACAGCGAGCACAGAGAAAGCTGTTATAGAGCTAGCCCTGGAGTCGCGAGCTGCTGTCACGGAGGTTCTTTCTTCGAGCAGATTTCTTGGCATGTGGTCATGACTCTGTAAGGAGTAGGCTCGAGGATCCTGTAGACAGTTGCGATTGAGTTGTCTTCTGACTACTGGGTTTTCGACCATCAAGTTTATGGACGGGATAATCTGTTGAAGAAGAATCCAGCTCACCAGTCTCAGAATTGTTTTAACTAGACTTTTTAGCAAGTATGCCCTTGGCTGCATCAGTAAAGGTATGGGCGGAGTCACAGAACACAAGAGCTTTGTATGCTAGGGTGTTTATATGGCGTCCTTATCACTGTATATCGGTATGTCTGCATGCCGTTGTCTTTCTGTTTCAGTCATTAGTTGGTCGTTGAACATCTCAGGTGAAGTGTGTTACTGGCTCAATTAGATTATAAGTAAAACAATCAAACAATCTACTGTCACGCCGCAGGCACTGTACGATTTGCTCGCTTCGATAACAAATGTGGGGTTGTAGCTTACTTTGAAGAAGACTGGAAGACTCGTGAACATTGTCCTGCAGATCATCTACTCTGATGTTCTGTAAGTCTTCAGTTTCTAGAGGGCGGACAACTTAAAGAGAACTTCGTAACCTTATATTAGCTCCGAGTATGCTGCTGAAACGTAAATAGACAATTGTGGTATTTTGATGACCTTAGCTGTACTGTTGAAAGAGCGCAGAACAAGTACACTATAAGTTTATATGATATCTGTAATGCGAGTGGTTGCCACTACCCTAACATAAGGATATCAGTCAATAGCAGTCGGCTGTATATCGAGAAGGCGACAGGAAATGGAATTTCACTACATGCACTTGAATATGGGTAACATTACCTTTCCACTCCTTAGCAAATAACTCCAAAAATGTTCTAGAAAGGAGCGAATAACCAAACTACAGTAGTTACTCAATCCCCTTTATTGGACCCAGTACCAAGGGCATTGAGAGAGGATAAAAATAAGTCCTTGTCTTTTCTGGAAACAAGCAAATGAAATCCATCGGCAAATTTTGCACTGTGAGAGACGTTGCCTGGACGATGTTTACTCGCCCTCAATGAATATCATTAAGGGTGCGTTCGGACCTCCACCCAGATTAGTGGACTCCACAGCTTTCGGTGAAGGCGTTCGATTGCCCTCCACGAAATTTGGCGGACTCCACTAAGCTCCACCGCCTCTTCCAGGTGGAGAGGTGGATTAGATCGGTAGATTCCCGCGCTTTGGGCTAAGCACGTGCGCTGGGCGCCAATACACCCGACATTTTGCCGGCAAACTGATATCCGCAGCCGCTGGCGACGCACCGCAATTCTAGATTGGCTCCTCGAGCCCTGATAATCACGATGATTGCACGCAAAGCGGTAGACGCGTTCGATTGGATCGTGCCAACTAAACTCTACTCGGTGGAGTCTATTAATCTCGGTAGAGGCCCAGTCGAACGCACCCTAAAGTATTTGTCTGATGTGGAATATTATACATTTTCACAAAAATCCTGGGTGTTATTTTCCCTCAGCCAGAGAATTGGTCATTTATTCCTTTTGAACATACACAGAAGCCAAGACGGAAAGGAGAAGGAAACATCGGCGAAGAAAAAAAAACGCAGTCAAGGTGAGGGCTTAAACTGAGACCGCTCGAGCGAAAGCCGCGCTCCTAACGACTGCGCCACTTGGGACTGCTTGGTGACAAATGACTCTAGAGCACGTGCAACATGTGTTGCACTGCAGCAGCAGTGCTTTGTTTTGGTATTGAGCTCTCCGAATACGAGCGAGAAAGGGCTTTGAAGCGGCCATTGAACTAATCTACTGGGATACTCTGAGCCTCTTATATATGACCAGCGGCGTCGGAAATACTAGATCGCCGGTGAAAAGTTCCTCTAGAGCAATTGCAACCCGTGTCACATGGTTGCCGCGTGCTTTTTTTTGGTGGCGGGCTCTTCGAAAACGAGCGAGAATCGAATTCGATTTTCGATAAGTACAATGATCACCTCGCGCTCGTGACTGTCGGCATATCCCTCGTCGAGTGCCCCTCGGCGCATTTTGTCACCTCGTCATATGTCTCTCGCCCGCGCGGCTCGCGGGAAATATCGACTTGGTGAACTACGTGCACCTCGGGACACGCGCCTCGGCAAATATCAGCTGTTATTCACTCGCATTCGGTGAATATGTATACATTATTACCTGAGATCGAGGAATACCGGCCGATATTTGCCCGTGCCTACATGTTGACCAATGTGCAGCTGAAGTTAATATGGCGAGGGAAATATTCGGCCAGTATTTCCGAGGGCGTGGGTAATAAGATGCTTATCCCAGTAGATTAGCTAAAAGGCCTTCTCGGAGCCCTTTCTCGCTCGTTTTCGAAAAGCTCACAACCAAGAGAAAGCAGACGACAACCGTGCGACGCAGTGCAAGTGGTCTAGAGTCACTTGTCACCGGCTCTTGGCAAGCAGTCCCAAGTGGCGCAGTCGTTAGGAGCCCGGCTTTCGCTCGAGCGATCTCGGTTCGAGCCCTCTCCTAGACTGCATTTTTCTTCTTCACAGATTTTTCCTTGCATTTCTTTCCTTACGCTCAAAGTCTTCTCTTTCGTTCGAAGTTGACAACGTGTGACAGAGTACTGTTGAACTCTACTCGTACTTTGGTTCTGATTTCTAATAAAAAGGACGCACTATTGTGCATATTATTACCTACTTAAAGGATGAAATATCGCGGAATATTGCCCACTTGTGAAATGTATGGGAGTAAATGGGACTTTGGTTCAACATTTGCAGTATTTCAGGGGTAATCGGGGATAATGTATACATATATTTGCTCAAAGACATGTTATATTACGAGAGACATACTCCCATATACTCAAAGCTTTTTACCGGTAATCGTCAGGAGTTACACTGGAAAGTATCAGTGCTAACCAAGGAAGAACAACCATATTAATGCAGAGAACCCTTCACGGATCAAACGAAAACTTACTAAGACATGAATACAGCCACAGTTGAAACATAGCGCCATATCAATAGAATAACGACAAAACTCTAACGCAGTCTTTCCGACAACACAAAGGTGACAATTTCTTAACTTATATAGGGCCTCAAGTACATCCCGGAAATGCACCTGATGTCTCGCTCGCGCCAAAATGTCAAAGCTCAGACGAAGCTGGTTAGATGTGCACGCAGGAATCTCCTTCAGGTGTTTCGTAATCGCTGAGCCCGTTTTTCGTTTATGATCTATTAGAAAAGGGGAGGAAGCGCGCATTGGCTACATTAGTCTATGATCAAAGTCCAGAAATGAAACTTGTTGTAGCGCCCCTCTCGGAACTCTTGTTTCTCAGCAGCAAAGTCTTTGTCTAAGGAAAGGAAGCAAGATTCCGATTTCTGACATTGGGAAAAGGGTCCAAAGTTGACGAAAATGGGAGAAGTTTAATGGGGCTGTCATTGCCATGACAACCAACCATCTTCGGCTCAATTTGAACAATTAGTGGCACCACACCACGATACAATTAGTCTACCTTGCAACATCAGGGAAGCCTGTATTTATTTCTGTAGTTTTAGACTGATTTCTTCGTCAAAAGTACAGGGGAGTTCCAAAATAGGAAGTATGAAGGAATATATACCAGCGGCCCTTACAGGAGGAGACCGTGACCGTTATCACATGACAGGCTGAGATGGATATCGATTGAGTTTGTGCACTACAAGGATCCTGCACTCAAGATGAACACCTGTGTTGTTTTGCTTTTCTCTTTCAAAAAAAATTACTCAACTGATTATTAAAACTTAGTTATTTAATGCTATGAATTACTACTGATAGATAAGATACCATCCTGAATTGAAAGTGGAGGTGAGACAGTTCTGCAGGAAAACAAAAACATTGGAAACCGAGTGTCAGAGTAACAGCATAAGCAGTGTTTAATACAGTATTGTCAAGATTTGAATAGTAGTATGTACAAAATGTATTATAAAATTATCAGCTGGCTTCAAATCACTCCTATCATCACTGAATAAGAGCTCCTGTTCCTTGCCATCATCACTCACCCCCTCCTCCTCAACATCATCGTTGATCTCCTCCTCACCAACTGTCTGCACACCACAACTGGTGTCACGCTCAAAGGCTGACTTGTGGTTTACACACTTCTCTTGACACTTGCAGATATCAGAGCAATGTAGGCCATTTGTCATGCATGAACAACGTCCCGGGCTGTAGCGACGAGTGCTGATGCAAGAAATACATTCCAGCAGGGCAGCTGGCGCAGGTGGCACATCATTCCAGGGTATAGCCAAACTGCCCTCTGGCCCATTCTCCCAACCATGGCCAACTGGGCTAGGGACTTCAGGATTTGAATCTAAACTGCAGCCAGGTAGTTGGCTCGAAGAGCATGAAAGTGTAACAAGTTTTGATACAGTGGAAGCTGGCTTGTGTGGCATGCTTTACTGCAGAACATGATGTAGTACAACTGGTTTACATTTGTGCATGCTGTCTTTTGAGACAAGGCACAACGAACTTCTCGCATTGTGTTCTCAGTCATGTGGAAACTGTCGCCAATAAGTGACATGGACACTTGATGTTCTCCTTCCTGAATCAGCTTAAATCCTAGACGTTTTCCATACGTGGCCAACAAAAGACTGGTGGTTTCACAACCAGTGAAGTCATGAAGGCCAATAATGGCCCTTCGAGAATCCCCCAACTGGTTTGACACATGCGAAAGATCTAGGTCACGTGTTCGATGGCAGGTTCCAGTCAGAAACAAAATCTATGCAGCAAGAACACTGATAATGACTGCAATGTCAGTGTCTGAATGATCACTGTGCTTGCAGATGTGCCTGCTGCATGTGCGGCATGTAGCAGAAACCGTGTATCCACATCTTCCTGCATTGACCGCAACTGTGGCAATAAGACTCGTTCAACAGCAAATCCACCCTCTGTAGCTTGAGAGTAAATTCTCCAGCACTGCTTACCAGCTCCACTGACATACAGCACGGATTTGTTTTCTGTCATTAATTGTGCAAATTCATCTCGGAGCCAATCATGTACAAAGAACTCAACAAGCCCACGCTTGTTCTCACTGACCTGAAGGTACTTGCTCCAATGGGGCACTTTTGCTTGTGGTTCGTGATGCGAATTCATAGACCAGTGGGATTGCCACAGCATTCTCATTCCATCAATTTAATGGACTGTTCCTGGTACGTGTCCAACACCAGGTCCACTCTTCCTGCTCGGCAGTGCTGTGAGGAGACCACTCTTCTGAACACTGCCAAAGATACATCACCACAAGTCTCACATGATGATACGGGCAAAGTTTGCAACAGTGCCATGCCATCAATAAGCCACACAGCTGGTGAAATATCCCTAACCTGACATGGTACTTTAGCCTCTAACATGTCCAGTAATGCAGCGTGCCTTGCTTGTTTTGGCTAGAGTTCAATCTGCTGAAGTGAGGGCCCATTGAACTGGACCCCTTGGATGCTTCTAAACATTGTCAAGCTTAGCTGACACGTTTGAGCAAGGACAACCAAGCGTGCAAATAACCCTTTATCAGCTTCTAGCAAAACTTCTTTCTTGGGAGTCTAATCTTTTTCATTGCAGCATCATGCTCAAACGTCAGAAGCCAAAGCTTGGACATTTTGTTATAGAATCCTTTTGACTTTTGAACAAGATGCTCTTCTACAAACTGTGCAAATTCTGTTGCTCCTTTTGAATGAGTGTTGCCGAGATTTTCTCTGATCTCTCACTTTCTCACTGGCTGTGGCACCAGACAACAAGCAGACCAAGTTACCATCTCTAGCTGAATCGAAAGGCCTAAGATTGCATCAAGCAGATAATTTGTAACAAGGCGTTGAACATTGACCTCATCTTGCTCTAATCGTACTGGCTGTAATTCCTTGCGTGCGGCACTGTTTTCACCAGCTATGTTTTGGTTAGAACCCATCGTTGAGATGAACCTTGCTTTATACTGCAGCCGATTAACCCACCTGATGTACTGCTGTCTCTGTTCACACTTTGTTCAGTTGTCTGGTCAACTGAAACCTGTGGAAACTGTGAACCATCAGATCGTTTGCACAACAAATTCACCGTCCTGAAATTAATGCTGGGTGTGTGTGGCCCACACATACGTACAAGCCCAACAGCAACAACACTCTGCAACTCAGCTGCTTCCTCCGAGATTCTTATTGAACCAAGGACAACAACAATGACGACTGATGCAGCAAACTCCAAGTCTGACAATAAATACATCAACTTAGTAAAAAACAACTGATATGTTACACACCTGATGTGCTTTACACTTTAATGTTGCTTCACATCCCCACCAAGCATATCAAGTTTAAGTTCTAAATTTAACCTCTTTGGTGGCCTTACTGTGTGTTTTCTTGTGTATATTGTACTTTCTTTGAGTACTGTCTAGGGTTTTGCTCCAGCCTCATCACTTTTATCCTGCTTTCTGCACACTTCTGGTGCAGCCATTTCCAGCTGGATGAGGTTTGCAGTGCTCTGATGAAAACTTTTGAGCCAAATTTTACTTCCACTACACGCACTAGACCATCTCATCCTGGGTAGACTTGCTTGACCAGTCCCAATTTCCAATGTTGTCTTTCTTTCCATGTTGCTATTCCCCACGTAAACAAGATCTCCAGTTTCCACTGACTGCACTGCTGATGTTCTCCAGTGGGACAAGTAAAGCTGTGCCTCTTACTCCTCCTGCCATCTCTTCTTGACATGCTCTGACACTCTCTTGACATGCTTTGTACGTTTCAACATCTGCATGTTTCCTAGCTCCACAGAGTCTTCCATTTCCACATCCTCCTGCTGTATTTGTCCCATAAGTAGAGCTGGGGTGATAGGTGGTTGATCTGTATGATCCCCTTTATGAGTTAAGGGTCTTGCGTTTATGATAGCTTTGATTTCAGCTGGAACTGTCTAGAGTTCTTGTATGTACAGGAAGAAGTGCCTGCCATAAGACCTTTGGGGGCGGCATTTTAATGGATTTCGCAAGCCTTTCATAAAACCCCCAAACCAGGGACTAGCTGGTGGGTTAAAGCGCCACTGCACGCCAAGCAATTCTGCTGCTGTTTGAAATGTGGTAACATCGTCTGACAGGATCTGCTGCAGCCTCCACCAACATGCTACAAACCTGCAAAAGGCCAGAATAAAATCTTCCACAGCCAGGCTTGTTACTACTTCCAGGTGAAGTGCTCTGGTGGCTCCACACACAAATAATGCTATCCACACTTTTGCATTGATGTACTATTTGGTGTTCTTGCTAGCAAGGGTCCGGCGTAATCCAAGCTGCAAAAGCTAAATGGGTAATTATGTGTAACTTGTTCTGCAGGCAGGGGTGGTACTATTTTTCTCTTCATGGTTTGGCACCATAGTGACAACAGATGACACACCCTTCCTTAATCTTCTGTACAAGTCGCCAGCCACTGATGATCCAGAACTTTTGCCTCAAGAATGCTAGGAGTGCTTCCAAACCAGAATGCTTTCTCTGAACATGCTAATGCTGGATTAATAGTTCAGTCAAGTAGTGTGTCCAAGATTATTGGGCATTACCTTTGAAATGGCCACAATGCTTGTTGAAGCCTACCGCCAACATGTAAGATACCATTGATGTCTAGGAATGAAAAGAACCTACAAAACTTTGACGAAGATGGTAGAGCCTTCCCCTTTTGATATAGAACCAACTCTTCCTTAGCTGTTTGTGACTGTATGATCTTGTAGATCACACTTTCTGCTTTCTCAAACAAGTTGATTTCTGAGAGGCTTGGTTTAAACTTCCATGTAGCATTACCTGCACAATGCGTAGGATTGGAGTTTAGCCCATGATGAACACTTCTCCCACCATATCTCCGATGCTTTTACTGCCAGCACCTTGGTGTCCAGAACAGTTGTGGCAGTTTGGGTTTTCTCTCCTGTCTTTGTTGTTTCCGGTCATACATCTTCTCTCAGCTAGTCTGGTCCATTAAACCATGTTCTGTCTATTAACTTTTTAAGTGATGCACCTCTACTTGCCATATCAACCGGATTGGGGGCCCCTGGGCAGTGGTGCCAGATGGAGTTTTGCTTTCTACACATTTCCTCAACAACAGCAACATGGCTGGCCACCCATGTTTTCCAGTCATATCGCGGTTTTTGAAGCCTCTGCCATATCGTGAAACTATCTGTCCTGGAATGCTCACCTGTGACCTCTACACGTAGTTGAGCACATGCGGAATTTGAGCAGTTGCTTGCGAGTAAAGCTGCTTGCAATTCCAGCCGTGCTAATGTCAGTTGCTTAACAGGAGCTACCCTTGCCTTAGCATTAATACGATGCTGCTGTGAAGTTATTTTCGAGACCAGGTATATGCAGCAGCCGTACGCCTCTTCAGAAGCGTCCACAAAGCAGTGTGTGTGTTCTGCATCTGGCATAGCACCAAACCACCGGTCTATTGTTTCTCCTTGCAATTGACCTCTCCCACCATTGCTGGATTCATTTCTGCAGCCCTTCACTCATGAGAGCATCCTAGTCATGTCCTTCTCTTCAAGCTGCCTGAAGTATCATCTTTCCAACTGCTATGACTGGATAAAGAGGCCCAGTGGGTCGAACCTTGACTGTAACAATTCTCTTCTTGCCTTAGGTGTCTGGTGAACATTGCACTTATCTTCCTCAAATGTTGTTTGGTATCAAAAAGGCCCATATATGCTGATATTGTCCGCTGCTGTGTCCCATCCAATTCCCAACACTTTATCAGACATTTCCTCATTGTTAAGAGATGCATTCTCCCTCCATTTCCATAAATTCACTCCAGCTGTTTGCATGAGTCCTGTGCTATGCTCCTTGAATGTTGTTGCCTCTTGCTCGTCTGGTAAGCTGAAAATCAAATCATTAACATAAAAGGACTTCTTCATCAGTTCAACAGTTGCGGCATGCTGTTTGTCCTGGACTCTGTCCACATGGTGGCATATTACTGCATTTAAAACAAATGGTGCGCAGTTAACCCCAAACGGCAGTTTCTTCAGTCTCCACACTTCTATGCTGGCATCTTCTTTAGGCTATACTAATCAAATATACAGTCTGTCTTTGGGTTTTACCTCAATCATGAAAAAACTATACAAATTTCAGCTTGGAAGGCATATTTATACTCCCAGAATCGTATGAAAAACCCTAGAAGATCTGGCAAGAGCGATTGTCCTGGATTGATGACATCATTCAGTGACCTCTCCCCTTTCTTAGCTGCTGACGCATTCAACACCACATGGAGTTTTGTGGTTACACCCTCTTGCCTTGTTACTGCGTGATACAGTATGTAGTAGCCTTTTGCATGTTACTCTGGGCCCAATTCAAAAGCGTCTAGCTCTGCGTATTCCTTCAATGAAACTTTTTCATAATCTTGTTGTTGACCCTGTTTATCCAGCTCGTTTAGCAGAGCTTTGCCTGCAGATACTGTTTGTGCCTTGTTATCCTTTGGTTGTTCTTCTCCCTTCCGTAGTAAACCTGCCTCATATTCCATCCCATTCTTTCGCAGTGGAAAAGCAGGTAGGACCTTGGTATCTCTTGGTGGCTGTTCCAGCTCCCATAGAAACTGTATGTCCATGGCAACGTTGTTAATCCGGTGAACTGTGTTTTCCGTTCCTTGATTGATGGGTGTTCCATATGGACCAGATGAAACCAAGCCAAACACTATTTGATAGAGAAGAACATTTTTAAAAAAGCCTCTCGCTGTCTGAGGAGGACCTGACCCCACGGCACCAATTCGCCTAGCAGATCAGGAGTCACCTGCACTATCCACTGCGCCATCACCGCATCCTCAGAAAAAGATGGGCTTCAGCGCAGCTTTAAACTTAGGCTATCTCATCCACGTGGGAGTCCGTTGAAGATGGCAGCATGAGGAATCTGAAATGTAATGATTCGTACACAACAGTCTCAAGGAAGTGTCGGTCGTTTGCTTGCTCAGTGATAGTATACATAGATGTAGGTGACCGTGTATGAGACAACGTATAGAAGAGAGAGAAGAAAATTTATAAAAAAAACCTCTTGTCGTCTGAGGAAGACTGTTTGATAGGCCACCTCTCCATTGATCTCAACCTTTTCCCCCAAGAATTGGTTTGTATAGTCCGCTCCAATGAGTTTATCAGTTGTCTCATTCATTTCGTCACTTATCACATCGCTGATTGGTTGAATACCGTGGCTCAGCCACCAGCGCGTGATGTCCTGCAGCACCTTAGGTATTTCCACATCCAAATGTCTGCGCTCCAACAGCGATATCTGATGTGCCTTGCCACTCCAATCAATTAGGCTTATCCTACGCATGGCAGCTGTGCTGGTTTCTGCTTATGATCCAAACCCTTGCACTGTAACTCGCGCACACCGTCTTTCTTCTGCTTTCAGATCTGTTGCTAGCGCCATGGCTATGAAAGATGCTTGCGCACAGGTGTCAAAAAACATGCGCACCCTTTTGCCCGTTTCTGCTGTGCCTCTGGCTGTGGTAGCGGCTGTCCTTGATAGCCCGTTTCTTGATTGGTGTGTTTTCAAGAATGCTGCTGCAGTGTTGACCTTCTTCGCTTCCATGTCTGTCTCCGTTTCATGAAGGAGTGTGTGGTGTTTCCGATTGCATCTCTTATAGCGCTGCGCGGACTTGCACAGCCTTGTGTGGTGTCCGGGCTTTAAAAAGTTGTAGCACAGCTTGTTATTGCGTACAAAGGATTCCCGTCGTTCGACTGGTGGGTTTTCCACCCTTTTCCTTGATTTTTCCATTGCAATTCGCTATACACCAGTTGTGCTTGTCTCATCGCGAACGAGCTCTACTTCCGCTGTTTGGGGATAGGGAGCGACGTTGGTTAACGTTTCGGAAAGCGTTGCGTGCACCTAGGGCGGTCATGTGCTTCTTGAATCGCCAACCCCGCTGCTTGAAATTGCTCAAAGCTCAGACTGGCCACTTTATTTTCTACCAAATGCGCCCTCAAGCCAGAAGAAACCTTGTCCAAAATGAGATATTTGACTATCGTGTCCATTTCTTCATTGTCATTACCTTTAGTCGCTAGTTCGAGAAACGCCTGCAGAAGGCGTTTCATTCGCACGCAGAATTGACGGAATGATTCATCCTAACCTTGATGAGTAGTGACCAGTTCCTTCCACAGTTGTTCCGGTGAGTGACCACACGTGGTAAATATTTCTTCCTTCATCTTTGCGGAGGATGACAAGGAATCTATAACATCCGCCAGCTTCGTCCGTATTACAGCTGTTTGCAGAGATAGAGATAGATAGATAGATAGATAGATAGATAGATAGATAGATAGAGAGAGAGAGAGAGAGAGAGAGAGAGAGGGACAGACAGACAGACAGACAGACAGACGAGAGAGAGAGAGAGAGAGGAGAGAGAGAGAGAGAGGGAGAGCGAGAGAGAGAGAGAGAGAGAGAGAGAGAGAGAGAGAGCGACCATGTACCTTCTGGGTAGCGATTTTGTCTCATCACACTCTCGAAAATTTCCAGGTACCTACGCACGTCGACTTGCTTGTCGCTGAACTTCGGTACACTGAGTGTTTGCCCTGACGCGTCAGCTTGTCTTCCAAGTGGCTTCATTTCAGTGTGCATACCTTATATGCTCCAGCTGCGTCTTCGCTTCTAGCAACTCCAGCTCTCGAAGATGCCGCGCCCGCTCTCGATCATCTTTTCCTTTCGCTTCTCTCGCTCTCTTTCATATTCTACCTTTTGCCGCTCTCGCTCTTGCTGCCTATCCTGACGTTCCCTTTCCTGTTGCTCTTTGATGAATGCCTGTATGTCTGCTCTTGGTAAGCCAATTTCCTCCGCGAGCTGCAACAGTTCTTTGACGCTCGTCATAGTTCTGCCAGTTCGAATTATAGCATGGTCTTCAAATGTGGCCCATACAAGCCCAACAACAACAACACTCTGCAACTTGGTCGCTTCTTCCGAGATTCTTATTGAACCAAGGACAACGACAATGACAACTGACGCAACAAACTCCAACTCCGACCATAAATAATATTATATCAACTGACTACAAGACACCTGATATGCTGCACACTATAACGTTGCTTCCCAGTATGCTTGTGGATGTGTCTGGCTCAGCTGGGCCATATCACAGTAGCACACTTACTCATACCTAGCGTAGTTGAGGCGGTCATAGGCAAAAAAACCATGGCATGAATGCCTTCATACATGCCATTTGCAAGTCCCAGTCCCCTGTTCGAGTGGCCCGTGTAGACTGCAGAACAACCTGGACAAGATCAATGTAAGACTTTCACCAACCCTTTAGGCAGATCGTTATGGTTCTCCACTCTATTCGTCTCCCCCGTCCTCGACGCTCTGTTCTGAAGTCCTCCCCTCTCTATCTTTCCTTTTCTCTCTGGAATTTGCTTCCTTCTAGCCCCAAGGAGTGTACCTCTTCTCGAACCCTTCGTTCTTCTCTACTCTCTGCGTAATAGTAGATTTCTAACGTTGCTCCCGTTCTGTATTGCTCTATCTGTAGTTTCTTTTGCTGCATCTTACTGCCCTCACCCTTCATACTAGCCTTTCTATGGCTATTGGGTTGAGTAGATAATAATAATAATAATAATAATAATAATAATAATAATAATAATAATAATAATAATAATAATAGTAAACACCTGATCGTCGCTTAGTTTAAGCATTCACACCCAAGCCACACTCATTCACACCTTTATGAAACTATACACTAAGAACAATACTAGTACATGGATCTACACGTAGCGTCAGTTAGTAAAAGCCTATTGATACATCTTATAAACGTCTACCAATCCGCTGTACTTGCCATTCTTTAATCTGAAGAAGCTCCAGGCATTTGGAGGCAAACGTCGTGCTTTCAACCTTTTACTTGGCTGAAGTCAGTGGGATTTGTACCAATGAGTTCGACTGACACGGACTCTTTCAGAAAATAATAATAACAACAACAATAATAATAATAATAATAATAATAATAATAATAATAATAATAATAATAATAGTAATAGTAATAAGACTGCCAGAGCTTTGCAAATGGTGTTTTCAAGGCATGACAGAAATCCATGTACAAGTCAAACAGCTGAGCAAAAGCAACAGAGCTGGTTATTTTCTGCAGTGGGCAGCTTTGAGTCTCAGTGACATATGCATACTCTCCTTGAGCAAGTTTGGAGCGAACTAGCTGGACAAGATGAATAATCTCCCCAAAGTCCAGATGAATACCCTTTTCTTTGTAGAAATCACCAAATGCTTGAATCTACAAGCGTTGAAGTGCTTCTAATACGAGCTTGTGCGCTCGCAGGAAACGGTTGTAATGCTTTCTAGACACAACTCCATTGAGAGATCCAGGTACAAGGAGCCTAGACTCAATAACCAGGTCGGACCAACCAGAGCCAGCAAACCGTTTTATAATCACTGATAGCATGGCCATAGTCATGCGGAATGCCCGCATCCTTAGCACAACTTACTTCAGCTCTGCTGACTTCTTCCAAATCACTTCCAGGGCCTTGGCATAGATTGCTTGATCTATAACTACTACGGCTTCATCTTGTCCAAGTTGAACAACTTTTCCAACTGACCTTTTCAGCAACGTGTACACTGTGTCCAGTTGAGTCGATGGGGCTGGAATCATAGGGCAGTGCCCAACAACACTTACAGGCGGAGATCTCACTTGAAAGAAGCTGTTGGAGCCAGACCATCCAGGCACAACTTGTTGCCCAGTAACTTGGGAGAAGAAGCTGCCAGAACATGGGTTATATCGTATAAGCAACCAATCAAAGTTTTCTAATTGCAATGGGGGGTCAATTTCCAAGCCCCTGGCGTGCGTAAAAGTTGATGTGTCTATTGTGTGAGCACCAGGTTGGCCACGCTGCCATGCAATTTATGAAGTGAAGGTAGCACGGGCACCCCCTTAAATCAGATAGATTTCTGCATTTCAATTTTCTTTATGTTCATTGTCATATACCGGCAAATACTTAAAAATGCATTAAAATAGGAATGTTACCGTGGAAAATCGTGCATTATTGGACTATGAAGTTTGGCAGTCGTTTTATCTCGACGATATTGATTGTTTTCTCCAGGGTAGCTTAGAACAGCAAGACCAAGTGGAGGGTTCAGCTAAACGGTGTGCATGTCTTCAGCTTGCCTTAGAGCTGCTGGAGAAACAATTTCTTTTCTTCTCTGGAATCATTTTTCTGAACTAGTCAGCTTTCCATTGTGAAATGGTGTCAAAAATCGGCCTTTTCGCTCAATTGTAATTTTAGTAAAACGGTGTGGTTGTCAAAATGTATCGCATAGATTTCCATTCAAACACAGCTTTTGTGTTCTATTGGATATCAGGATGATGAGCACAGTAAGAAATGCAGGGGCCGCCTCCCTAGATTTAGCAATAATTGACTACAAAGTTTGATATTCATGGAGACAAAAAGGGCGCTTTATGTGATCGGCAAAGGGAATAGAGCACCGACTTGACAAACATTTTACTGTGTTCACTCTACTTGAATCTACTTGTACAATGTTTTTCTATTATTCAAAGTTGGCAGTGATGGCTTTGAGCACCCTTTTGTTGTTTGTTACTCGTGCTTTTCCATCAGTCTTCTTCTCCTTCAAAATGCTTTGCAGTGTCTCACAGCCGCCTCAATTGAATGCCACAGCTAGATGGTCATATGTAAGGCCAGAGGCAGCAATCTTCCTTTCCATTGTCATGGATACTCCTGTCAAGTTCCGCTCTAGCGCCCGTCGAGTGCTAACTTTTCCTCACTAGCAGTTTTGTGGTGGTCAATGGCGGTCTGATAGTCTCCGCTACGGATCAGCAGTGTCTTGCTTGGCAGGTTGTCTTTCAGAAGCTTGGCGAGAACAGCAAGATCTGCAACAGCATTTGTGCACCTGAAAGGCTTCCTTACCAAGGTAGAATGTCACCAGACTTGACAATGTGAACTGCTTTGGTGGACTCCTTCGCGAGTTCTTGGAATGCTGGACGAGTATCGGCAAATCCAGACACTCTGTTTTGCCATTCTGCATTGAGACTGCACCGCTTTACTTCATTTAACAAAACATGCTGATCAAAAGCGACAGTCAGAGTTTAGCACGGATATATCGATATTTTCGGTAGACCACTTTCTTCTCTTTCCGGGCTATTTTAATTTCGATCTAAAAGATCGAAAAGATCAGGCAAGGGAGGTAAGGGTCAATATTTTGCCCAGGAAAATCTGGGTTAGAGGGAGAGTCGCCAGTTTACGAACTGGTATATTAGTAGTGCCAAAGATGAAGTACAGCAGTGCTGTATGGTGCTGTGCATCGCCAACGACCCTTTGGCGGTTTGCCACTTAGCGGATAAATCCGCAAGTCAAGGATCCCCGAGAGATTACAAAACTGTACAAGAATGATCCAGTTTTTACCGTCTGCTAACTATGGCAAACTTCCTACACTCGCTGCGTGAAGAAGGGAACATTGTCTTACTAGTATGCCCCGTTACCTTGCCCGACTAAATGGAAACGGGCCTCCTAAACGTTTTTAATTGCAGTTTATCCTGCCGTTTCTGAACCAGAACTTTCAAAAATTAACGACGTTCTTGACACTCAGAGCTTCCTGTTACGCCCTCTCCGCGTCATCTCATGTCGTGTTCAGTCATCGAAATGCCTGGTGTCGTTAGTCAGTTTTACGTGCCTTTCTGGCGATTGTGCGGTGCACTCCTTTTATTCCCACGACACGTATCCATTTCTACTATAGACTTAAAAAAAAACGATATGCTACTGGACAATCCTTATAAAACCGATTCCATAAATAAAGAAAAACACCGTTTCAGGATCTTCTGCTCAATGTGGCCATGATCATGCGGAACCTGTTGCCCGGTAGGTTTACCTATAGACATGTATTGTGCTGCCTCTGAAGCTCTGTGGCGAGCCTTTCGTCGTCACAAAACACTAGTGGATTTTCTAGTCTACACGTAGAGCTACTACAAAAGTATAGCAGCAGCTATCCGATCACAGGTGTCAAGTTTCAACTTTCCTAGGACGCATTCCCAGGACGCATTCACTTACACAAGCAGCAGAGAGAGCATGATGTTCACACGATGTTTCCCGGTTTATTACGAAGCTGAAAAAAACTACCGAAATCCTGGCCGAAAAGTTGCAAAGAAGGAAAGAAAGCTGGAGCAAAGAGAATCCCATAGTACCCCAGAAGATTTAGCGACCTTTAACGGACTGTTTGAAACAGGCCTCGAGCTTCTTATTCCAGACACCAAAGAAAATTCAAGACCTTTTCCAGATAAAAAATCTCAATTTGAATGTCCTCGTTCTAGCACTCACCCCAACTTAATAGAACATAGACAAACAGGGATTTTGTGTGGATAACTTTATGCCAAAGATGTGCTATTGTTGTTTGATACTCTTTGTTGAATATTTTATAAAGAGTTGTCCCAGGCAGCCGCCTCGGATATGTCTACTACAGCGGAAGTAGCAAATAAGACATACAAGGTTATGTAGTGCTATGGTGTGTACATATCAAAACTGAGGAAAGTCTAATACTACGTGCAGGGATTTACAGACCACTCACTACTTGACAGGTCTGTATTACAAGATGACATAAAAAGAAGAGAAGACATAAGTACAGAGTAGTTGGAAGAACAAAGCAGACGATTAGAGACCAGAACAGAAAGAGAGGCGTTGGCTGAGGAGTAGTTAAAATATAAACTTAATAATGTTAAGGAACAGTAAAATCGAGAAAAGGGTGAAACCTGGAGAGAGGAGCAAGCCCAGATTTGGAGAGGCACAAAACTTGGCATTGCACTGAAAAAGAGAATGATGTATGATAATGCTTGGTAAATACACAGCCAAGACAAAAATTCATAAGCCAGTATGAACGATTCAAGCAAGTAGTGAGACCAAATTATACAGCACAGGATTATTCCAAGTTTCTCGCAACACACACTGAACTTGTCAGAGATGTCCGTAGCTGCAGTATGCCCCAGAAATTCCGAACAGTAATAGCGAGACATCACACGGTTACAATCCAATTACCGCACGTGGACGTCTATTTCCTCTGCAGTCGATGGTTGTGGCTCTCATCAAACATCAGCACAAAGTGGTTTTTATTCTTCACTTCCGACAGCAACAGGTTTTGAAAGTACGGTCCAATGCCAAACGCGGTCAAAGACCGACATTTGCTTTCACCACACGAGAACTTTGACGCAATGGCACTGTACGTCAGAAAACATTTTATTGAAAAGTTCTGTCTCTCCGCTAAGACCCTCGCAGCTTTAAATCACTGATCCTTATCTACTACGTTAAGCGCCCAAAGAATCTCGGCCTCCAGCTCACGATTTCCTGTGACGAACGAAGACACATCTGACGAAACGGCAACAGCTCCTGACGAACTCGAGCTTATGGTGGATAGTCCTTGACAAGGGTGTGGATAAATCTGGCCTCAATGAACTAGTCGCGTGAAGCGCCACCTTTTCTTTGTGTTTGATACCTTGGCATGACTCACCAACGCTTTCTCCCCATCGTTGTCATGGCAAAACTGCTATCGCAAAGCAGAATGTTTGCCCTTCTGATCTTCGGCCACACACAACGAACAATCCGGATTGGAAAGCTATTTTTCTGAGAATACTCAACGACCCATGATACTGCAGTGCAAAGCCAAGCCTAGTCTGAGCTAAGAAAGAACTTGACGAACAACTGAAGCAACCGTCGTGAAAAGTACGAACCTACAATGGTCAACGAGCAGGTCTTTTTTCTTGAAGCTCAATCTACGACTAAGTAAATCTACATGTATGCATAATACGAGCTTCACAAGCTACACTGTACGCGCGCGCGCCAGGACAGGTAGTGGAAGTAGATCTACTAATGGGTAAGTCGTGTGCATCGCGCATGCCGACGAATAATTACACGCATGCTGCGCGCGCCGATCGATCTTGTGATTTTTCATCGTTTTTAGACTTGGAAAACCGATTTTCAAGACCATTTCAAGAACCAGTAACAATTCTGACCAAATTTAAGGCTTTCCAGGTCTGGAAAGCAGATTTCGAAATTCCAGACTCTGTACGAACCCTGAATTATATATATATATTTTTTTATTTGCTGAAATATGGAGAGTGCCGTTTATCTGTCATCTCGCCGGCCGTTTCAAAAGAGACTCGCAAAGTGCTCACCGACGTGCCTAGCCCTTAAGCTTGTGTCTTATGTCATGAACCGTGTACGCCTAGCATTAGGCACTTCTAGATCTTGCTCCAACCGTCATTGTCAATTTTCGAGTGGGTGTGGTATTTATGTCGACGGTACTATCACTTTTGTAGCTATAGCTAGCTCTGAAGGTACTTGCATGATGCTTTTCTTAGAGTGATGAGTATAATCGGTAGTATAGTCATCACAATCTACAAGCCAGCAATCCTCATGGCCGATATTGAGTTGAGGAAGCATGAAAATGTAAAGAGGAGGACTCAATCCGTTATGTGGGGCTACCAGAACACTGGCGTGTTGTTCAACTAGGAAGTTGTTAAGGCTAACAAGAAAGAAAGGATTCCAATATCTTGAGAATTTCTGACCACTGCTTCGAAAGGGAAAGTAAGTGCGTCTGAAATGATTGCTGGGGCAAAAACAAGTCTCTCTTGCTAATGTAAAAGAGGGTAACTATCAATTCTAGGTCCATTCTCACTACCCAGCATAGAAATCACAAGGTTAAGCAACCACAAAGTGCATTGTAAAAACATTGAATTCTTAGAAATTTTATACTTCTCTTAAGGGAAAGTCATGAAAATATGCCATCTAATTACTAACTGTTGATGAGAGGCAAAGAAATAAGACTCAGAGGGTTGACAAGAGAAAAAAGAAACTACAAGAAGAGAATCCATTAATCTGTCTCTGATTTCCTTCCTGAAATAAGTCCATGTAAGGATTTCTTGAGGGAGGACTCAATGCTATTCTGAGACTTTACTGTGGGTAGTGATGTTGTGCCCGTTTGGGACCTGAAAAGAAGAGCAAAAGACAATGCTTAGAAGTCTTGAATACAGAATAGACTAAGGCAAAGAAGACTTACGCGAAGGTAGAAGGATCTCTCAAACAATCGCCCACCACGCAGTGACTCCACAATCAGAGTGTAGGAGGAGCCAAACTTCAGTGTAGGGAAGACTCCTCTGAGGATATATGGGTTCCTTGACGTAGATGGAACAAACTGTACACGTTTCATTATGCGCTTGTGTGAGTGTCCACTCTTTAAAACCATGTAACAGTGATCAGCCAGATTTCCAGTGAAGGCAATCTCACCACTTAGTTGACCGTGTGCATTGTTTGTCATTTTCAGAGAAGCAATCTGCAGAGAAGCTGTTCATAAGTACCAAAATGAGTCCAAGTTAGCAATTACATCGTTGCGTTTCAGATATCCTTACAGCTCTGCAAGTTCACATTGCCAGCTAAGGGCAAACCAGGAATGTGAGTGGCAAAGCTTTGTACTGATAATGTAACACTGTAAATGAAGCAAATTGAACACTGCAGACGTGCCACAGAACTTTTTGTTGTTCTAGCAGCATGCCTTACCTGTCACTTTCAATGTTGCACTATCCAACAACTTCCCAGATTCAGACAAGACATCTAAAGTGTACTTCCTTCCAAACTTCAATGGACCAAGGAGCGGTAGAGACACAACATCCTCGGTGTGATCAAAATGGAAGGCTTTCTGCTGAACCAGATGGCCAGTCTTAGTGTCCAACAAACGGAGGAAAACTTGGAAATGTAAACCAGGTGTTTTCACATGAACTTTTGAGATGAGCTGACCAAGGTTGTTATTACCAATTGTGAGAATGTTGACACCACTTTGCTCCTGACCTGTGATTGAATTTATCAAAAAAAGGAAGAGCAGGGAAAAAATACCTAAGGATGAATTACTGAGAGGAAGTACTAACACAAAACTTCAAGAAATACACTGATCTCAAGCAGGGTTACTCCCAATTGTATCCATTGTTTAAAGTTACAAGTGACAGCCATTAAATAAGTCAGGCATTTCGATACTTTGTCAGATAAAACAAACAGTTTTTAGCTCAGGTCAATACATTTGGGTCAAGTATAATTCTGGAACCAACCACTAAAAGTGCAGCGGCCATCAGCATTTCTTCGGCAACGACCGCTTGTAGCTGCAGTGAAAGGACAGAGTCAGTATCCTTAAGAATATTTTATAATATAGAAGACAAAAAGCATTGCTCCATGTAATGTCTTTTCTCCTTGCTTTGCCTTCCTACCTGGATTACCGATGTTGCTTGCACCAGGACGGCTAAATTGATGATGTGGTGAAGAAGGCAAATGTGGATGGCTTGCAGCTACAGTGAAGATAAGAGAAAGAGGGTCATTATCTTTAAGAACAGCAGTTCTCCAAACAATGCCCTTTATCCTTGCATTGGCTTCACACCTGGCTTACCTATGTTTTGTAGAGATGGCAAGGGCCTTGATGGATTTCTGCTTGACACTGGCTCATCCGGAACATAGGCTGCTGCTGCTCTCATTTGGTGGACTCTCAGGGGAGCAGGAGAGCGAAGTCCTGGAGGGAGCGGACGGGAACTCACAAATGGTCGTGCAACACTGGCAGGAACGCCAAGTCCTAGAAGGCAGGAAGGAAACATGACCATCACTAATGTCCACAAGAACACACAGCACTGAAAAAATAGGACCCCAGCCCTAAATGCATTTCTCTGATCATTGTTATTGATATTGCTTTCAATTAGGGCATGCCTGTAAGCTCACTTGTCCGTTCCGCAGTGGCGTGCACAGTACCTAGATCCTCATTGGCGCAATGGTCAGTTGGATCTACAAGTTGACCAAAAAAGCAAATGACTCATTATGTTAATTGATTAGAAAATAAAACATCTACAGCAGTAACTAAACTTAATGGTGCATTGTGGCTTAGAGAAAAACAACAAACAAAAGTATGGGTAACTGCAGAAAAAGAGAATCACATAAAGAAGTTAAAGACAAAGACAATGGAGTTTTTACTGCAGTGGTGGAAATTTGACAGGCTCTCTATAGCACTGCTATGCAAAAAAAAACAATTAAGAAAACTTGGTCATCAGGGGGAACACTGCTCTTCTACTTACTGTTATGTATCACAAAAACTAAGCAATATGTTCATCTCACTTTTTCGTCGAAACGCCTTGCCTGATCAGGAGAAAAACGGTTGGGAAAGAAGATTAAGAAGGGCAAAAAAAGGATACTGCAAATGTGTGAAACATAACTTTAATTATCTAGAGAAAACCTTGGAATGAAACTTGCTCAACTAGTTGCATCCTATGTTTTCCTGCTAATTTCAGCATAAAATGTAATAATATTATATGAATGAAATAAACTTTTATTCAGGGCAATTTCTCAGTATCCCTGGATATAACGGCAGAAAAATAATAATGAAAGTCTATGGAAGGACAGTTACTTACCCAATTGGCGGAGTACACGAGGCACTTTAAATTTCTTCTTCTGTTCTTCATGAGCACCTGCACGAGCGAGGAAAACAATCATCAGCTAGAAAATTCTGACTTGATGTCTAGAACATGATGGCAGATGAAAAAAATTCTAAGACTGCTTTTGGGTTGTTTTTTGTCCACAAAGGCAGGCCAACAAACACCTACCAAGAGGAAACTCAGTTGGAATTGGTGGAGTATTTTCTTCTCCTGCGGTGGTGTCAGCAACTTCCTCATACTGATATGCTGAACCTTCAAGAGCCAAACAAAAAAAAGCAAACAAACCTGATTTGGAAGCGTACATGAGTACCTACATCCACAACATTAGGCAATAGAGTGGAACATGATTGCAAACTTCCATGTTAACTTTTGGCTGAGGAATTTCTTGGTAACTTTAGCAGATTGATGAAGTCTACATGCACATTATTGTATTGGTGTGTCTGTATGCATATGGAATGCTATTTCTGCAACCTTTGCAAGATTGAATGTCAGGAGCAGGAGCTCCAACACAAGCAGGAACAGGTCATTGTTCTGGCGAAGTGATCACCAGTACCTGCTGGCACAACTCTTGGACTATTCACCGCTGGCTGCTGGTCTTGCAAAGCATCATGATCTTCTTTCTGTTTCAATAGAGTGTAAGTTCCTGAATAAAAAGTCCGAAAACATTCTCTCTATAAAGAACAGAAAATGAGGCCTTGTTTGCATTGAAATTTTTTCATGTTAACATTTTCAGTTGTTGTTTTTTTCTCTTTGTTGATTGCAACTGAGTATAAACGTTGGAACAGACTTGGCAGAAAACGTTTTTAGTTGTGTTTGTGTTAATCGGGGTGTTTAGCACAATGCACTTGACGGAAAAAGCTTTGACTGTTTAAATGTTAATGTGGAAAACACTGACACATGTGACTTTGGCTGTTAGGGTTTCCATTTTCGGCTCTACTTGGATCAAAACATTTTAATGTAAATGGGGGCTAAAACTTAGGGAAAAAGCACTTGGGAGAAAACCAGTGAAACAACATGAGATTGTGTCACTTACCGGGTTTGTGAAGATGCCTGAATGGTTTTGCTTGGTTTAAGAAGAAAATTTTTGGGAGAAGAAAACACTGGAATGATTGACAAACCAACTTGCAGCAGAAAGGAAACTGTGTATCCTTGACAACCACAGCCAGCAAATAGCTGTACTAACATACTTAAGCTCACTACCACTATAACACTAGGCCTCTCATTATCTCAACCTCTCTCTCTGTATCTGAGGTTTCAACTAAATGATAGGGATATTTGAATGAAGAAGAGGCAGTTGAAAACAGAGAAGATTGGAAAACAACGTGAAAGACATCTCTATGGGTTGCACCACTAAAAGGTGAATTCCAAAAGTCGCTGTCTTTACCGAGTTTGTAGAGGAGGCCTTTCTTTTTCTTCTTTCCAGCGGGATCGCTTTCTGCCCCAAGTTTCCCAGCGATGTCAGATCTTGACACCAACAGATTTTTCTTCGAATGCACTGCCCAAAAAAAAGACCCGCCAAAACCAGGGTGATGAAACCAAAGACAATGAATAACAATATACTCAGAATCAAACTTACAAGAACAGATATATAGTCTTGATCTTAGCCAAAAGGCCGAGAAGCAACCAGTACCAGTTCCATTTGTGTTAAATCCATTGAATTTATGGAGATCTTAACTGCAACCACGCGTACATAATCTACATGCACATGCGGCAATGCCCCGCGTACAGTCTACCATGCAGTTACAGTTTTGGAAAATTCCCTAGGGGGTACGTCTTATCTGAGTTCCACTACATTTTAATTCAAATGAAATTTATCCTGACATAAAAGAGAGAGTTAGTCAAGAAAGAAAATATTCTTGCGTCCTCTCCTGGCCAATTTTGCCAGCAGCCTGTGGATATTTTTATTAAAAATAGAAATGGCTATTTGGGTACTTGTAGGCACTTGGAGGGTTGATCAACCCCATGCTGCATTGTACAGTTTAGCACTGAAGCACAAATCTGCCAGAATGCGCCACTTTCGCACATCGGAGATCTATCCCTCAGCACTGTACCATGTAGATCTGCATATACTATGTAAACTAGACCACTAATGATGACACAGTCTGTTATAAAACAATCTGTTCTTACTTTGGCATGAATCATGTTGAGTCACTGGTTCTTGTGTAGTTAAGTGGCTTGTTCAATGTATCAATCCACAGCATAGCTCTAATGTTGAATTTGAATTTGAGTTAACTGTTCTTCCTTATTTCAGAAAGGTGTAAAAATTAAACCCAAGTCAAATGTTCTTCTCCTTAGTATTTACATTGATCTTCTGACTCCTCATTGTTGCTTTGCTTTCCATGCCCTTCAACACCGATACAGAAAGCAAATTCATTTTCATAAACATGTATATGATCATGATAGCTGCCTTTTATGCAAATTGTTACCGCGACTTTGCTAGTTTCTGCAGAAGAACTGCAGTTTGTCATTATGTACAAGTGATGGAGCCTGTCACAAAGCGTGGGTACTTAATGTTATACATACTGTCGCAGGTCATGCACCTACTGACGCTTGGCCAATGCAGTTGCTGAAGCTCTTTGCGATATTCTACACTTGATTGAGGCATTTTCTTCCTCGAACTCCCTTTCTCATTCATGGTTGCTTTAGGCTTGTTCAGATATACAAAGGTTGAAGGTTAAAAAGAGCGATTTTCTAATTGGAAAATTTCCTCCGTAAGCAGCCGTGAAATTCCATTCGTGAGGGTTTTTTGCATGCCAAATTGGACACTCAGTACGTGATACTGTAATATGGTCTGTGTGCTGTGCACAGTCATGCATGACAGAACTTCATTTGCTTTCTTGTCAAATTGCACATTCTGTATGTGATACAGTTATACGGTCCGTGCATAAAACTGCTACATGTTCAGTTATGCATATGGAGCCTGCGATGTCACCATGATTACAACAGACCAATCATAATGAAGAACAGCAAGGGGAACAATCTCTAACAACCATAGCAGTGATTATTCTTAAAAATCCCCTCTTCTGCTCACATCTTTGAGGTGGCACTGGTGGTAGGTCCAGCTGATATCTGTGAGGTGGCACCGGCGGTAGATGCAGCTGATATCTGTGAGGCGGCACTGGAGGTGGATGTTGCTGATATCTGTGAGATGGCTCTGGTATCTCTGCAGCTGGATGGCGGTGCGGACCAGTTATAAGAAAAGCGCACACAAGCGGACACTTGTCACAAACTGTTAGTATTTTAGTGATGAATCGCCTTGCTGTGTTGAAAGCAATACATTTACGTTTGTACATGCAGACTAGCATGTGTAAAACCCTAAGAAAGAGTATATCTTAAAGATGCAGTGAAAACTAAATTTCTTACTACTAAGATCTGTTTTGTTGCATAGAAGGGATGATATGGCTGAAGAAACTGTTGAACATGCTATCATTATGTACAATGAAGGCAATGTACCTTCCCCTCGTACTGTTGTCATACTTGTTACTAAATGGCCCTTCATAAAGTCCTTCTTTCTAATGATACAAATTATCAAAATTATCAAATGAGGTCTCATTGGATATTCACATGCACTTCTGATTGGCTAGTGGAAAGCCAGCATGGGTTTCATGAAGTTTTTCCTTCCAGTAAATCATGCCAGGGATTTAATGTGAGGATAGGAAACTTGCCATATTTTGCAAGTCTTCAATTTGTTTCTTTTAAATGTCTGGATTGTATTTTGTACAGCAATTTGATTACTTATGTTGTCTCTTATAACTTGGAGGGACTTAACCTTGAGGAAGGGGCAGCAGCAAAGAACTCCTTAAAATAAACAGGACTTTCAGAATAACTGGAATGTTCCTGAATTGAGGTGAAGTAAATCACAACCATGCAATTATAAAAAAGATTGGTTTTTGTCAATTTCTTGGAGCTCCGCAATAAAAGCACTGAGGCATTGGAACATGCAAGAACAGGGACTGAGTGAAGACCAATACAGACAAATAAAAAAGGGAAACAAACTCTGTGTAAGTGCTTTGGTTAATAAATGCATTCCACTGGCTCATATCAAAGAAAGAAACAGACCTGTGCTGGTTTAAGCCAGACCAGTTTAGACATTTACATGTAAAATTGAACTGACACAAGTGACGGAAAGTTTCTCCTTAGCTGCTGCGATGAACATGAGTGAAAATAAGAGCAAATTCAAGGCCTCAACACTCAGCGTTGTCTCTGTGAAAAGCAAGCTTAACTGGGGTGTTAATGACTGCTCTATACCTTTGGTGTTTGCTGCTGCTGCCTCCTCGTGTGCTTGAGCCCTGTAGCGACGTTCTTTCAAGGACAAAACACATGATTTAGAGAATCGGTCTTATTGCGCAAACGAAAATGAGCAGCTGCTTTGCTGACTTAAATGAAAAAGTTGTTGGATTCTTAGAGCCAACTGGGAGACTACTGCTTACCAAAGATATCCCAGTCAAGTCTTGCATACGGGCTTTTCTCTAAGAGTAAAAGGAAACATAAACATGCATTGAGTTTGCTGCAGATGATGCGTACAAAAAACTTCAATTAAAAGCGATTGGTTCTCATGAGAAGTTGAACACTTAAAGGATAATATTAACCGAAAACAGGCGAGTTTTATTGCAGGGCTTGTTCTCTTACCTGTCATTGTTGTCAGGGGGATGTATAGAAATTTGATGCGACAGTATGCATTAGTGCTTGTATATTGATTCTCGGTCTTCAATCTACAGTTCCAATAGTTACTAACGATTCCATGGCCATCAGCCAACACCACAGCGAAAATCAAAAACATTTTCAATATTTGCTGAATAAA